>JAJJWX010000540.1:0-84217 GCA_023529315.1 Papaver bracteatum | reverse complement strand
AGAATGTTATAGGGAATAGTTATAATCATTTAGTATGTGTAGTAGTGATGGAATCTTGACATCCTAGACTCTTTTAATTGAACACAAGAATCATTTTTAGCATTTCCATTATTTTATAAGTTTTATAAAAATCACCATCTTTTTGTCTAAAACCGAATCTTTTAAAAAGTCCGAGAATCAAACCCTATACTTACCACTTGTAAAGCGCATCGGTTTTTGGCGCCGTGATGTTTGGTAAGTCCGCGTCGAAGGGTGGAGTTTGTTGACATACACAGATGTCCGAGAATCAAACCCACGTGTAAACGTGTAGGTGTTGACATACCACTTGTAAAACTTTCTATATAACCGTGTAGGTGTTCACCAATAAAATCCTAATACAATCAATAAAATATAGAAATCCTAATACAATCAATAAAATAAAATAAACTCTTTTTTCTTTTCTTTTTTTATGTAAAATTTTTTTTTCTTCTTTTGCTCTTTTAGCTTTGCTCTTTACTCCCAAGTCTTTTTACACATAAACCAAAAGCTTTGGCAAATTTTTCCGCTTCGAATTCCAAATTCTCTTTTGGTATGCAATTCCACAATAAATATAGAATATTACCTGCACAATAAAGAGAAATAACAAGAATAATACCAAGTAAAATCAAAGAAAATAAAATAAAACAAAAACTAAACTAAACTAAACTAAAATTTAAAATTTAACTAAAAAGAAAATAAAAATCTAAAACCTAACCTAAAGGAAATTCCCCGGCAACGGCGCCAAAAAATAAAAAATAAATAAAAAATAAATAAAAAATAAATAAAATAAATAAAAAATAAAAAATAAAAAAAAAAATAAAAAATAAAAACTTGACGGATGATCGATCCAGTGATTACTTGAATAAGTATGGATCATCCGAGAAAAAGTATTAACCTCGAGGCGAATTTAGCCCATCTGACTTAGACCAATGGTGGAGCATTTATTGATTACGATAATTAATATTAATAAATAAACCAGGAAGTAACTTCGAGAGATGGAAAATAGTTGTTAAAGTCGTCTAGTCTTATCAAGGATCTGGGATAAATGGTATTACAACATTTTAGACCCTTTCTTATCAGAATATCTCGAGTAAATTCTTTGGAACAGTAATACCCATCTAATCACTGGTTTAGAGTCCTTTTTTGAAAGGAGATACTTGAGTGCGGCGTGATCAGAATAGACAATGACTTTAGACCCTAGGAGATATGATCTAAATTTCTCCAAAGCAAAACGATGGCTAACATTTCTTTCTCAAGTGGTTGTGTAGTTCATCCGGGCATCGTTTAGGTCCTACTAGCATAATAAATCACACTAGGTGTTTTATCATGTCGTTGGCCAAGGACACACCAACCGCATAATCGGACGCATCACACATGATTTCAAATGGAGGTTCCAATTGGGTGGTTGGATGATAGGCGTGATCATGATAATTTAAGCTTTCAAAGCTTGATCACATGCTTCATCAAATACAAAGGCGTATCTTTAGCAAGTAGGTGCGATAGAGGTAAAGCAATCTTGCTAAAGTCTTTGATGAAACGACGGTAAAATCCAGCATGTCCAAGGAAAGATCTAACATCGGTTACATTCTTAGGTTGTCTTAATTTGGAAATTAGGTCAACCTTGGACTTATCAACTTCTATTCCTTAGAGGACACCACATGTCCTAACACTATTCCAGATTTAACCATAAAATGACACTTTTCCCAATTAAGGACTAAGTTCTTTTCTTTACAACGTTAGAACTAATGTATGAGTGGTGCAAACATTCATCGAAAGAGGATCCAAACACTCTAAAACGTCCATAAAGACCTCGAGAAATTTCTCAACCATGTCCGAAAAGATACTTAGCATGCAACGTTAAATGTTGCGGGTGCATTACACAATCCGAAAGGCATACGCCGTAAGCAAAAGTACCAAATGGACATGTGAAGGTTGTTTTATCTTGGTCTTCCTGCTATAGGGATTTGGTTATAACCAGAATAACCATCTAGGAAACAATAATAGTCAGGCCCGCTAATCTTTCTAACATCCGATCGATGAATGGTAAAGGAAAGTGGTCTTTTCCTAGTTCTTTAGTTCGGCTTTTACGGTAATCTATACAAACTCTCCACCCAGTAGTAACACGGGTAGGTATCAATTCATTATTCTCATTCGCAACCTCTCTAATCCCAGACTTCTTTGGGACAACTTGACAGGGCTGACCCATTTACTATCAGATATGGGGTATATGATACCCACATCTAATAACTTTAGCACCTCAGCGCGGACAACTTCCTTAATATTAGGATTCAAACGTCTTTGCATTTCTCTTGAAGTTTTGGCACCTTCTTCTAAGTAGATGTGGGTGCCTACAATCGCAGGACTAATTCCTTTCAAATCTGTATAGTCCACCTTATTGCGGTCTTGTGCTCCACGAAGAACACTAACTAGTCTACTTTCCTCAATGGGGCTCTAAGTCATAGGCAATTATAACGGGAAGAGTATTCTTATTACCAATAAATACATATTTGGAGTTGTATCTCTGTGAGTGGCTTTAATTCAAGGTGGAGCCTTAACGATGATGGGAGGGGTTTATCTATAGTCGGCGGAAGAGGTTCTGGTTCCTTTGCCATTTTCCATAATCCATTATCATGAGAGTCTAACAACGATTAACTTCTTCAAATGACTATCCTCATCATAGTAAGCTCTAAAATGGGCCAAGCACGCCTCTAAAGGATCGCTAACACTATTGGTGGTAAAGGTATTCTCCACTAGAGAGTCAATCATGCATATAGACTCATAGTGTTCAGATCTGAGTGGGGCTTGCAACGCCTTAAAGACGTTCACCGAGATTTTCTGATTCCCCAAAGGAAAATTCTACTAAGCCATTTGACAATGTATGACCGCATTTGCGGTGGCTAGAAACGGACGACCTGGGATACCGGGATATTGATATCTTGACTAGAGACGGGTTGAGTGTCTAAAATCACAAAGTCAACGGGATAAATAAAGTTTTCTACACAACCAAAACGTCTTCAATAATTCCACGTGGGATTTTACCGACCTATCGGCTAATCAGTAGTGTTATCTTAGTTGGCTTCATCTCCCCTAGTCCAAGTTGTTCATAAACTCTAGAAAGGTAAAAGATTCACACTAGCCCCAAGATCTAATAGAGCATTGTTTATCGTTTGGTTACCTATGACACATGTGACGGTAGGACAACCCGGATCTTTTAAATTTGATCGTACTTTTGTGAGATTATGGAACTAACTTGTTGGGTCAAAAGGCTTTTTATGGACACTCGCCTCTCTTTGATAGTGCACATATCTTTTAAGAACTTGTCCATAGCGGGTACATGTTTAATTGTATCTAACAAAGGCAGGTTAACCTTAACTTGCTTAAAGATGTCTAGGATTTCCAAAGATATGTACTAGGTTTTTTCTTAGCTAGTCTTTGAGGAAATGGTGCGAGTGGTATGTACACTCTCTCAAATGGGTATCTTTCTCACTTGGACTCTTAGCACACTCAGGCCCATTAAGGTCTTTAGACGAAGTTTGGTCAACTTCTGTCTCCTTTTCAGCTGGACTCTTGTCCTTAGGTAAAAAAAAACCTAGTACATAATACCCAAGTTTGTTGACATACCACTTGTAAACCTATCTATATAACCGTGTAGGTGTTCACCAAGATTAATCCACTTATGGCTTTATCAAAGCCGTGATGAAGAGGTGCCGGGGACCTTACGAATCAACAATAAGTACCAAGAGAATTATTATAGAAAATAATCAAACCCTATACTTACGTTAGCCAACGACATGATAAAACACCTAGTGTGATTTATTATGCTAGTAAGACCCTAAACGATGCCCAGATGAACTACACAACCACTGAGAAAGAAATGTTAGCCATCGTTTTTGCTTTGGAGAAATTTAGATCATATCTCCTGGTCTAAGGTCATTGTCTATTCTGATCATGCCGCACTCAAGTATCTCCTTTCAAAGAAGGACTCTAAACCACGGTGATTAGATGGGTATTGTTGTTCCAAGAATTTACTCTAGATATTCGTGATAAGAAAGGGTCCGAAAATGTTGTAGTTGACCATTTATCCCGTATCCTTGATAAGACTAGAGATGATGAGATACCAATCCATGACACGTTCCTGATGAACAACTATTTTCCATCTCTGAAGTTACCTGGTTTGCTTGACACTTGTCAATTGTTTGGTAATCTGGTCAAATGCCCGACCATTGGTCTAAACAGGATAGAGCTAAATTCTTGTCTAGGTTAAATACTTTTTCTGGGATGATCCATACTTATTCAAGTACTTTGCAGATCAGATCATCCGTCGTTGTATTGACAACGACATATCCGATGTTCGACTTTTTGTCATTCTGGGCTTGTGGGGGTCACTTTAGTTCTATGAAAATGCTGCTAAGGTTCTACAATCTGGTCTTTATTGGCCAACTCTTTCAAGGACTCCCACCTATTTTGTCAAAGTTGTGAGAGATGTCAAGTTAGGGAAGTTGACCAAGAAATATGATGCCACTTAATCCTATACTGATAATAGAAATATTTGATGTGTGGGGCATAGATTTTATGGGCCCGTTTGTCAATTCCTATGGAAACGTTTACATCTTATTAGCTGTTGATTATGTGTCTAAGTGGGTTGAAGCAATAGCTACCAAAACAAACGATCGCCATGTTGTGATCAAGTTTGTTAGAGAAAAATATTTTCTCTCGATTTGGTATGCCTAGAGCAATCATTAGTGAAGGAGGATCACATTTTTTGTAACCGGTCTTTTCGAGACGCTCATGAAGAAATACTCCATTACTCATAAGGTTTCTACACCTTACCACCCGCATATTAAAGACTTTGTGGCCAAGTAGAAGTGTCTAATAGGCAGATCAAGCAAATTTAGAGAAGACCGAAACCTTACCGAAAGGATTGGTATTTGCGCTAATAGAAGCATTATGGGCTTATCAACCGCTTTTAAGACTCCACTTGGGATGTCTCCGTATAGACTTGTCTTCGGTAAAAACCTGCCATTTACCGTCAGAATTAGAACACCGAGCTTATTGGGCCATTAAACGGCTAAACTTTGACCTACCTGTTGCTGGTGATAACCGTAGACTTCAACTCCATGAGTTGGAAGAAATTCGTAATGATTCTTACCAAAATGCGAAAATTTACAAGGAGAAAAACAAAGTTTTTCCACGACAAATCGATTCTTGAAAGTCGTTTACACCGAGAAGAAAAGTTCTCTTGTATAATTCTCGCTTTCACCTTTTTCCTGGTAAGCTTAGATCTTGTTGGACTGGCCCAATCTATGTTAAGACCGTGTATCCGCACGGTGCTATTGAGGTGAGAATCATGATATCTTTGGAGAGACTTTTAAAGTCAACGGTCGGCGATTGAAACCATTCATCGAATTGACCAACCCCGGATGTGGAAAATACAAAATTTACAGGATCCCATTTATCACGACTAATTTTCTGCAGATACAGTAATGTCTGACGAAGACATTAAACTTAGCACTTCTTGGGAGGTAACCCATGCTCGCCCAACAAAGGTAATATCTTTCCTTAACTCTTTTGATTCAAATAGTTTCTCTTTGTTCATGTTTTTAATTTTATCTTTAGAACATTGAGGACAATGTAGAGAGCTTAAGTGTGGGGGAGTGTTTTGGCCTTTTGCATATAGAATTTTTAGCCTTTTGATTAAAAATTTTCAAAAAAAAAAAAAAAAAAATAAACAAATTATTTGAATAAAACCTCCAACTTTAGAGATTTTAGAGTCACTAGCATACTTCTAGGTATGTTTACATAGAGAATTGACGACATAACTGAACTTGGAAGTATTAGGTGAACTACGTTCGGATTTCTTACAATTGGAGTGTTAAATAATGGATTTAATCATGCCGGTGATGCAAATTAGGAGCAGAGAGAAATGCATTATTAGAGTTTCTGATCAATCATTAGTGGAGACTACCTATTTTCAAATCAACAGAGGCACCAGACGATTTCTTAGAAGTTTCACTAAAAGAGCTTTCTTTTGAGTGTGTGTCACCATACGTAAATTCGGGTAGAATGGTGAGCTACCCAACTTCACACTATTTTCAGCACTATTTTTGATCTCTTGGAGTGCTAATTTTGTCAATCATGAGGGTGTCGTCTATAGATGAAAACCTCCTTCTTGTAGTTTGATTTGAAGTTAGCACCATTCTCTCTCTAACAACGGGTCCATAGAAACACATCATCAACAAAGGAGCGACATCAAAATCTACAAAGGAAATTTGAAGAAGTTTAAGGTTTTAAGCAACAATTCAAGGAAGAGCAAATTTTATATCTAAGTATGAAGACTTATTTACAAGAGCGAGAAAAATCAAAAGATGAAAAATATTGAAGTTTATGATAAAAAGACAATACAAGTTGTGAATATAAATGTGGTAAAAGTACTTCTTTCATGGCCATGTTAATTTTATTATTGTAGTTGCAATCTTAATAAAAAATTAAAAAAAAATGAATGAAAAAAAAAATGAATGAAAAAAATAAAAATAATAAATACAAAAAGATTTGCATTAGGTTGTTATTTGTTCAATAAAGCCATGTGGAAGAAAAATCTATAAAGAAGTTTCATTTTACAAGAAATAGAGGAAAAGAGTTATAAATTGTCAAAGTTCTACGAAATTCAAGAATTTATCATCAACAGTTGAAGACTCGAAGACCAAGATGAAGAAGACGAGCCGAAAGGAAGACGTTTCTATTGGATGCTTTGAGAGTGGTGTTATCATCAGTGCAATCAGATGTGAAGGTGGTAAGTACTCTCATCCTTGCTATAAGTGGTTGATTTCCTTTCTTAGAAATCATCAGAAAAGTCTTTTACTTCCCACGATTTTGTGGGGTCTCCGGAAATAATTTCGGAAGGTTTCAGCCCCACCATTCAACGTGTGTAGGTTCTATCTTCATTCCTACACACATGTGAGACCCATAAAAAGTTGTCTTATTAGTGCAATTATCATAAAATCCTTTAAGTGAGTGATCGAGTAAGTGCTTATTAGTGAATTTCTCAAACACGCATTCTCATTATGGTGTGATTATTTCTTCAATATTTTGAATGAGAATATGTTCTTTAGTATTTCTAACTTATTATTACTAGCATGCAGAAACTCTATGTCCTCATAACTCTTTGAATGCTTGGGACATGACCTTTGAAGGTGGGTAGGTTTTGTGGGTATACCTCTGGTAAACCCTCCGGAGACTATAACTCATTTTTAGGTACACCTAGTTTAAAGGCTTATTACTGTCGCTAAATGCAGTCGTGATGCCTGCGACAGTGAGTTAGGATTTTTAGTTTGCTCGAGGACTAGCAAAAGCGTTAACAGGGGAATTTGATAAATGCATATTTCACATATATTTGGTGTTAATTACATACTAGTATTTGATGGTTTCTTGCGGATTATTGTGTGTTAAATGTTTTCTCTTATTTGTGTGCTATTAGGTGAATAATCCAAAAAGAAGTGAATTTGAGATGATTTTTGCAATAAAGAGGCTAGCCATGAGTGTGGAAGACGGGCGCCAAAAGCGATGCATTTTACAAGTGGTAAGTATAAGGGTTTGATTCTCGGACTTTTATAAAGATTAGGTTTTTAGACAAAAGATGGTGATTTTTATAAAATTTATAAAATAATGGAAATGCTAAAAATGATTTTTGTGTTCAATTAAAAGAGTCTAGTATGTCAAGATTCCATCACTACTACACATACTAAATGATTATAACTATTCCCTATAACATTCTCCCAAAATTACTCAAGGCGATTTAGGACAAATAATACGTCTGGAAAATAAATCTTTTCAAACAATTATTTTTCTCAAATAATTAACAATTTTTTTCATTATAAAATGCTATTCTCTAACATAGAATATATAAATCAATTATCAAGCATCATAGGACACATGAAGAAAATTATTACCGATTCGATCAAGAATAAGGACCAAGAGAATTATTATAGAAAATAATCAAAACATTATAGCACACATAGTAAGATTTCCTCCTAATCCTAGATAGAAATTTAGCTACTCATAATTAAAAATACTAACCAATAAACAAAAGAAGAAGGAATTTAAGAAGAGCATGTAGAAGAGGTGTGGGATGAAGAGGTGTGGGAAGAGAGGTGTAGGGTGTGTGTTGATATGTGTAGAGATTGATCCTATTTATACTAGATGATGCCGACCCTTTCTTTTAATTTCTCAATTTTTTTTTTTACTTTTTTGATAGGCACTCAACAATGATTGGATCTTTGCATTATCTTTCTTTCTTCCTTTTATTTTCATTCTTTTCCTCGATGGTGCAGGTGCTCCGAGCAATAAGCCGTTGTCGCAGACATCATCGAACCAATGTCATCAGGAGTCATGCATTCCATGATCGTTTAATCTCCTCTGTCCATTTGAGATGCACCCATTGTTCTTCAATCTCTTCAGCGCCATAACCATTCAATGGCTGACCGCTTGACTACCATTTTTGTCGTCCCAACCAGTAAGGCATTCTTGCCATGTTCTTTGTTAAAGTAACCAACTCACCTTCTCGACCCACGGTACCAGCAGCTCACCTAATTAATCATCACCACATCGATCTGGATAACATCACACTTAGGTACCTTGGCGACTTTCCGCGTTCTGATATCATTGCCATTCACCATCATCTCCCTCCTAGAGTTCCGTTTCCCTAGAACCAAATGACGTGACTTAGAGCATCATGGCTTCAAAAGCTCATCCTAAGCTCGGCTCATTAGTTAATAAAGCGACAACAACTTCTGACACTTCATCATATTAAAGCCATGCGTACAGCGATATCCATGCTAGCAGCCACCATAATTCAGCTCTTCTCTTTTTGTTTTCTCAGACTCCGTCGATATCGGCAACATCCATTCTATACTCTTCATCACCGATCTTGCTAGATCCACAGTGCGGCAACTCTTCAATCGGTGCTCCAGCGACAAAGCGAGAACCATGTTCTCATCATTCCTCATCATCACGAGCTCCATGTTGTCATTCTTCCGTTCATTCCCACTTGTTCAGTCCGTTTTGGGATGAACTTATCAAAGTTGGCGACAACTCTTAGCGACCAACTCTTCTTTGTTTTATCAAGTTAGAGCTCTTCTTCTCCTGGACAACTCCATTCCCGTTCTTTCCCAACATACATGAGTCTCCTTGACCAAAGCAATTAACTCATCACCACGGTCACTTCCAAGCTCTCGTTATCACCAATGGCGGCAACCAAGCTCCATGTGCCATACTCATCACGGCGACTTAAATGCCTCCAAGCCCGAGCTATCTTTCCTCCTATGTCTTCCTAAGTCACGATTACAGCGGCTAAGTACCACTTCCAATAGCAAGCAGAAACAACACACCATTGGATTAGTCACGTGATCACTTGCCAAGATTAAAGCATGCAAATTAGCCAACAACAAACTCCGCGTAGTTATATAGCCATTATGTGATGAAACCATACTCATTACCATCCTGTTTAATCAAAAAACGAGGAATTTGATATCAATCAGCCCGGTAAGTTAAATCTCAAAAAATCACGTGCAAAATTCTTCCCAAAATTTCGAGGTGAACAAAAATTTCACTTAAATATTTTTTTGAAACCGTGAAGAAGGTGGTGTCCCCATATCCAAGCGGTCTGAATGGCAGTGTCACTTAGGATGCCCCTTATCCAAGGTGAGGTGCCCTTAGCATACTGCATTGTAAATGACTATTTTGCTCTTTTTCCTAACTTCTTCCCATCCCAGACTCCAGAATGACTCAATTCTTCGTATTCTGCCATTGCCTTTGCCTTGTCGTCCTCTAGAGTGACTCGTTCTTGTATTTGAGCAGGTTACATTTGGTCTTTGGTCCTTCCTCACTCTTAGCTAGCTTCTTTTGTTACTCAATAAAACAAATTCACTTCTTTAGTTATTCACCTAATAACACACAAATAAGAGAAAACATGCGTAACACACAATAACATCTTGAAAACCAACCTACTAGCATGGATTTAACACAAAATATATGTGAAATATTGCATATCATTATGGTAAAAAAATATGGTTTATATGAAAATTATCATTTAGCTAACTATTTGGTTGACTAATATTGAACCAAACATTGTTACTACGTTTGGAGATGCGGTTACGAACTCAAAACGTCAAGTATATCTGTGTATGACAAGCTAAGTTTCGATCTAACGGTTGAGAGATATTAGCTTGTATCTAATCGGGTTTTCATCTAATGGTGATATTGAATGCTTTGTTGTAGATAACATTTATTGCAAACCACGATTTGAAAGACTATATAAGGAAACTCTAGCTATTGGAAAAACTAATCCCTACACACTTTTCTTGTGTGGTACTAGTTTTCTCCTACAGCTAGAGTCGATCTCCATTAACCCTTGATTTTTCTCTCTAAATTAGGGTTAACGACTTGAACTTCATTGGGATTGTGAAGCGAATGATACTACTTATCTTGTAGATGTGTGATCTGATCTTACTATTTCTTTCATCTGTAATTACAATTGTAATAATTGACTTGATATTTTTATCTCAAATAGGCAAGATAAAAGTAATTTAAACATCTTCTTAATGCATCGATTAAGTTTATTGTGAGGTGATTGATGAAACTAAAATTTACATTCTTTAGGAATATAAGTATGTTTTTGCTCGATTGGTTCATGTTAAACTTGATTTTCAAAAGGAAAGCGGAACAAAACTCATAGGTTTAATTGTGGGAGGCAATTTATCTATTTTTGTAGACTTTTATGTGTGATAAAAATTTGTTTGCTAAAGTCTTCAACTTTAGGTCGTAGCAACTCTTGGTTGTGGGTGAGATCATCTAAGGGAATCAAGTGCGGTATCTGCTAGGATTAGAGGCGACACTTAGCTCATGTACCTTGGATCGGTGTGAGATTGGTTGGGGTTCAAATAAGTCCATCACCAAGAAGTTAATTTGGAGTAGGCTAGTGTATGTAGCGTATCTGATGTATGTTTAATCGGACTAGGTCCGGTTTTCTGCATTTGCGGTTTTCTCATTAACAAAATTGGTGTACGTATTTTTCTATTCCGCATTATATTTTGTTGTATAATTGAAATAACAGGGTTGTCGTTGTTCATCAATTAGAATATCCGACCTTGTTGGTTGTTGATTTAAATTACGATTGACACTTGGATATTGGTCTTTAGTACCATCCAAGTTATCTCTCTTTATTGAGGCTCATGAAGGTATATTTACTTGAGTAAATAAAATCGAGAGTTGAGATATACTCCTTAGAGATATTTTCTATTGATTGAGTCTTGATTCTATGAAAAACAACTGGAGTTGCCTTATCTGTTGTTAATCGAAATATTGGGTGAGGTTGTTAGACCCGCATTTTTAATGATATCAGATCAGCGAAACCACGTTAAAGACCTCATAAATGCAGCCGTTTGTAGCGATATGACTCTATGGACATAGTTTTCTATCTCAATAAACGTACCACCGAGTCTCGATGGCTCTAATTACTTATGTTGGAAAATTGCTATGCGAACTTTTCTTCAAACCGTGATTTTGAATCATGGGTATATGTTGTTAATGTCTATGATCCCCCTTTTTAGCGAATGAGAAAATGTTCCAAAGAATATTGTTGAATATACTCCTGAGGAGTTCTTCTTGCAAATCGATCTCCAATGATCACAAGGCAGTTTAGGGATCTTCTTTTGAAGAAAGTAAGCGGTTCTCCGGTTTCATCCAGTCAAACCTCATAATCGTGTTCCTCACAAAAACATGGATATTGATATAAGCGATGAAGAAGGATATGACTTCGGTAGCTTTAAGTGTAAAGGATTTGGTCATTTTGCAAAGCAGTGTCCAAATCGGAGAAAAATACACTGAAAACAAGGTCTTCTTTGCAACTCTTGATGAAATGTCTATGACTATGATTCAAATGAAGATGAGAAATCAAGTGTTGCACTTCTTGGTGAAAATATTGATTTTGATAATTGTGCAATACATATCAATTTTGATATTCTTTCGAGAAGATAATCCAACCCATTAGGAAGAAAAGTTGACCCTTCTCTTGGAAACCTTTGTTTATTATGTTTAGGGATCCTACTATTGCATAGCAGCCTACACAATTCATAAAATAATTATTATCCAAGTGTAGCGTGCTCCATATTGTTCATTAAAATTTAATAAACTCTCAAGGTGTTTACAAGTTCAAACACAAGCAAAGACATGTCCAACAAAACTTCAACGAATATCAAATCATCTAGCAAGAAAGCTCAAACTTGCTTTCGAGAAGACCACCCAGAGGTATGTAAATTTTATCTTCGTCTAAAGTTAGTTTTCAAGGAAAAATCAAGACCATTTGAGAAGAAATTATGAGTCAAAATCATTTTGATAGGCAGTGCACGTGGATTCCTCTCAGAGAGAAATTGGTGGAAAAATTTTTGTTCACATGCCTAAACTAATTGTGTTTGTGTCTAAAATCTTGTCTCATGCACGATCAAAAGAGACAATGATTTTGTACCTCTCGAACTTCAAGAAAAGTTTTGATTCTTCTTTTCTTAGTTTTTTTCTTATTTTTGTCTATCAAACAAAAAAAAGGGGTACTATCGACAATTTTTGCTCTTTATAGGGATAAAAGTTGATCGTCCCACGAACCTTTTAGGTTTCAAACCCTACATTCCTTTTCCTTCTCTAAAACCTATATTTATCTTGAGACTACATTTGAGATAATTGTGAATTCCTCTCACAAACCCATACGCTTATGGAAGATCCAAGAATGATGTATTTTGATAAAAAATAAGGTAATGTGATTGTTAAGTCATCAATCATGAAGGAAAAAGAAAAATATCCATTTCCTCCAACCTTGAAATGAAAAAGAAGGAATACAAGGAATCAAGAGTTGTTCCTTCAACTTCTCGAGAAGTTTCTGATGTTCTTGAAATGTTAATGGAGTTGCGAAAGGATATTCAACAAATAAAGGCTTTGTGCATAAGAATCATGAGATTGAGAAGTCCACAGTTCGACAACTGAAACCAAGAAGGTTCATTGACATAAACTCCTTTCTTAATGAACCCTATGTTCAATAGTTGTTGACAACAAGGATTTCAGGGACGATAATGAATTATTCAAAGGTCTTAATGTCTAGTAAATCTTCTATGTTTTTTTTATTTAGAAGAATAACTATCATTTTGGAATGTAATGATTTTGATTACACATAGCTATATCCAATGATTTCATCTTCTTGTTTTTAGATTTATTGGTTTAAATTCTAAAGTTGTTTGGAAGATGATGGTTGCGGTGTTATCATTTTGATTTTATATTGCAATATTTTGATGGGATTTTATGTTAAATCATTGAACTTGATTATCCCATATTTTGTCAAAAGTAAAGTCGTTCACGCAATTGGTATGCAAATATTGATAAAGGAATGAATGGACTTTTGGAAAAACACAAAAAAAGTTGATCTATATTGTCAATTATTGATGTAAGATAGGTTAAAATATTTTGTGATTCAAGGATAAAGTCTATTATGTCACTTTGTGATGGTAAAATATAATAGATCCTTGTTTTTGTTATCCACGATATAGAAGCTTAATTGTTCCATATTATTATATATTGTGAAGGTTCCATTATGTATCTCATGTGACGCGATACAACTAAGTCGATTATTATTGGCATGGTTGGTTGTTCCATGAGATGCTATATGTTGAGCATTAAGAACTAAATTAATCAACTTGTGTGGTTATTTAGTTTGTATTTCATGAGTTCTCTCATATTTGAGTACATGATTAAGGTTGTAATTTTCTATGATAATATTAGTCCAGGGTTCTATAATCTCTTATGTTGAGCCCAAATGAACTAAATTAATCATCTTGTGTGATTATTTAGTTAGGACTCTATAGATTTATCTCATGTGAGTGTGAACAATTGAATTGATTACTTTGTGATTAGTTTAATTGTGGCAATCCGGTTAGAATATTTATGGGTTTTTCTTTTGAATAATCTAATCATGAATTAGAGTCTCCATAAGTTTACTTGTGTTGAGCATATTTAGTCAAATTAATCATGGTTTTGTTTGGTTAATATGATTGAATATTTTGGATTCCAAATTCATACTTGTATGCAATTTGTTGAGTCCAAAAAATCCTTCTTTTCTCTTGAAATTAAAATCGCTCTTATTATTCCAGAATGACATCTTATGGGGAGAGTTCACTTTTGAACTTGTTTAATTTCAATCTTTGTGGGGAGTGCGGGCGTGGAATTTTTCTTAGGGTTATCTTGTATCTTTATAAAATCCTTGATAGATATTTAGCCTCGGCTTTATGATTGCATCTAAACAAGATGATAGAATATTTACCTTTCGTCATGAAATGTCTCTTACGAAATTTCATTAGGATCCCGTTCTTGTAATTTTTGCAATTTTATTGACAAAAAGGGAGAATTAATTGTAGTTCACACTACAAATACATATAGTTTCGGATCATTATGTAAGGGGAGTGGTTTTCATGTGAGATGGAGTATTGACTAAGGGGGAGTGAATTATCACCATAGTATTGTTGTTGAATTTGTGATGCAATTGGACTTTTGTGATGTGTAATAATACTATGACAACAGTATAACAATGATTGAGGACCAATTCTTTTCTCATTATTATAGCAACGGATTTTCAACAACGATGATGCTAAACTTACAACCTTTGGTATCATTGGACTACTTGGAAGTGACAAAGATTTCGAGTATTGAAGATTAGGCATGTGGAATAGGAGATACAAAGTTTATTTATATAATTTTTTGTATTCCATATGTATTAATAGTTTTTCCCTAAAATTGACAAGGGGATATTTTTAGGCTTACTAAATTCAAACTTGCATGCGTTGATATCTCAAGCATGTTTGTCAATCTTAGTGACCAAAACTATATAGTCTTGATTTCTAGTCTACTATAGCTAAAGTCTCGGACTAGAATAAAAGTGTAGTTGAGCTCAAGAACTCCATGGCGATCATCATACAAGGCGAAGGACTACTCAAGTAACCGAGTGGATCTTCATCGACTAAAAGGTATATGGAGACTTGAACTTATCTATCATTCAAAAGTCTATCTACTCTATCTACTATCTTGAGACAAAAGTCGTTTTACTATATAAGACTAAGAATATGCACATGTGATATTTGGTGAGTATATCTCGCTTATCTATTTCTCGAAATAATGTGTGAATAAAGATTTAACTTTAAGCAGGTTCATCTTTTCCTAGTAAACGAAATTCATGTTGTATGTTTCAATCACTTTGGAAATCTCTTGACGAAAACTATTTAAATTAGCTGTTATATAATGACGTCCTCTGAGAATGTTTCAATGATTGAAATGAGAGTTTAGACTATATAACCATTATGGGATATAAACATTGTTGTGGAAACACATATATGTATAAGTCCTTAACATGAACACAGAAGTTTGCGAACTTGTTGATCAGTGGGCAGGACGTGGCGGCAACTACGTAAACCTAATCCATGACCCCGCGTAAGTTCTTGAACCCGAGAATATCTGCCGAAGTTGGGCTCAAGTGCGGTCATGATGATGAGAACTATCATCCCGAGAAGTGCTCTTGGGTTTATTGATTTCAAGGTTAGCTTGAGTCCGCGAACTCAAGAGGTTATGTGCAAAACGTTGTTCGTGAACTTATATTAAATTACTAAGGAATGATTTTGCAAACCGTGGCTTTATAGTTCATGATTAATTATCGAGGTAAATCACATTTTTTATTCAATTGTGTCTCTTGTAGTACTTGAGATCTCGCAATTGAAAAACTCTCTAACTAGTTCATTTGAGTTATTTGGACTAGTTATGGTAAAGAAAAATATGGTTGATATGAAAATTATCATTTGGCTAACCATTTGGTTGGTAATATTGAACCAAACATTGTACACGTTTGATGTACGGTTTTCACGAACTCAAAACGTCAAGTACATGTGTGTATGACAGAAGCTAAGTTTTCGATCTAACGGTTTGAGAGATATTAGCTTGTATCTAATCGGGTTTTCATCTAATGGTGATATTGGATGCTTTGTTACGTAGCTAGCATTGAGATTTAAAACCTGATTTGAAAGACTATATAAGGAGAACTCTAGCTATTTGTTTATGGGTAAAAATCGTTTCCGCCGATTTTGGTAAATTCGGTAGGTGAGCGAGAAACTGGTTTAAACCCTAAACAAATGTGTTGCACGTGAGCACTTTATAGATTCGAGAGATCAATCTGTACAAGTCCGTCCTAAACCAAGAAATGGCCGTTCCGGACTTGCTTCAGTCACAAAGTGGAGGAGAAGGATTGATTTAGGGAGGGAAGCAAAGAAAGGTGTTGAGACCAGAATAATTCTGGGAGATTAGTGTCTCGACTTGTATCAGAAAGTGAAAGCTTAGGAAGCTTGCAAGATATGAAAGCATTTTGGAGAGCTTTCAAAGTTGCCTTTTATGAGAGTGTTGTATTTTTCTCCTGACCGAGACTTGTTGTCTGGTGGAAATAGGTAAGACCTATTTATACAAGTCGAGATTGAAACGTACCCTGGCCTCATGAAGGAAGAGAGTAAAGGGTGAAATAATGGGAGGAGGTGGTAACCGCAAGGTGTTTATGGGTGAAAACGTTTTCACCATTATTTACTCATTTATTTGACCGCTTTATTCCTATTCACGCTTTCTTAATGTGAGCGTAGTGTACGCTGCAAGCTGTGACCGCCAAACCAAGACCCTGGAAAGCATCCCCCAGTTTGTGTTGATGTCTCGAGTGTTGGTCGCACCTTGAGTGCAAGTGGCGCTGCTAGGGGCACATGTGGCATGTGCGGAATGCCTTTGTTGCATGTTGCACCTCGAGCGCAAGTGGCAGTGCCAGAGCTGCTAGTGGCGTGTGTGGAATGTGCCAATGGCATGTGTGGAATTCCTTGGTGGTAGGTTGTACGTTGAGTGTAAGTGTAAGTGTCAGTGCCAGAGCTGCTAGTGGCATGTGCCAATGGCATGTGTGCCTTGGTGGTAGGTTGTACGGTTTGCAAGTTAGGATGGCATGTGCCTTGGTGGTAGGTTGCATGTTTTCAAGCCAGTGGCATGCGTGCCAATGGATGACCAGCGTTAGTAAGAAAAGCTTTTGTTGGCATGTGCCAATGGCATGCGTGTCCATTAGGGCCACGTTTGGTAAGAAAAGCTACCAGCGAGCGTGTTGGCATGTGCCAATGGCATGATCGTCCATTAGGGCCACGACTTGGTAAGAAAAGATACCAGCGAGCGTGTTGGCATGTGCCAATGGCATGCTCGGCCATTAGGGCCACGACCTGGTAATAAAAGCTACCAGCGAGCGTGTTGGCATGTGCCAATGGCATGCTCGGGCCACGAACCTGAAAGAAAAAGCTACCAGCGATCGTGTTGGCATGTGCCAATGGCAATTTGGCCATTAGGCCCATGACCTGGTAAAAAGCTACCGCGCGCGTGTTGGCATGTGCCAAGGCATGCATGACCAATTTGGCATAGGTTGCATGGTTTGCGAGGCCTTTGGTGCAGGCTACTTTTTGCATGGCATGGCTAGGACCAAGGTAAGGGTGTTTGGCGTGGCGTGGCGTGACCCAGTAGCTAGGGCTAATCAGTGTGTTTGGCATGGCGCGGCTAGCTTGAGATAGGTGTGGCTGGCATGATTTGCCATTGGCAGGAGGTGCATCTAGCATGGTTGGCATGCTTTGGCGTGTTTGGTTTGGCTGACATGATTTTCCATTTGGCATGGAGGTGCCTCTAGCTTGGGCTAGGTGTGGCTGGCATAATTTTGCCATTGGCACGGAGGTGCGGCTAGCATGGTTGGCATGCTTTGGCGCGTTTGGTGTGTGCTATTTTAGATAGGACCAAGGAGGTGCGTTTGTTTGTGTGGTAGCTTGGGCCGTAGCACTGTGCGGCTAGCATGATTTGCCATTGGCACGGAGGTGCGGCTAGCATGGTTGGCATGCTTTGGCCGTTTGGTGTGACTTGCATATCTTGGGCAAGGCATTTTTGGCATGGTTCGAGGTGTGGCTAGCTCGGATTTGCCATTTGGTGTGGCTGGCATGATTTGCCATTGGCACGGAGGGGAATTAGGGTTTTGTTCGTTGTAACCCTAATTTGAAAAAATACCCCCTATTAATTACGGACTACATGCATTAAATTTCCTAATAAATGTGTCACCGGTGACATTAGGTTATTCAGGGTTTTACAATTTTACCCTTTGGTTAAAAAACCACCATCAACATTAAGTCCCCTGCTTAGCTCGAAACAGGAGCTTTGTTGCGAGGTAAGAATAAGATGGTGACAAACTATCAACAACAAATCGTAAAGAGAATTGAGGAGGCTTGTCTGACCTTTTTTATAAATAGGATTTGGAATTCTTGCCTCTAGCAGTTCTGCACAAATCGGGAGGCTGGCACAATTGGGAAGTCAACGTCATTGAGAGACAGAAAGTTGGGCGGTATTAAGAGGTTGACGCGAGTTGGGAAACTGAGCGTGCTAGATGCGGGACTGACGCAAGGTGGGGAAGCTGAGCGTGCTAGCTGGCGGGACCGACGCAAGGAGGGGAAGCTGAGCGTGCTAGCTGGCGGGTCCGGCATAAAGTGGGAAGCTGATCGTGCTAGCTGGCATGACTTGGGCGGTCGTTGGGAAATTTGGCGTAATTGGTGGGACCAGTGTGGCTTGGGAGATTGAAGAGACTGGCGCGAGCTTGATGGGACCGGTGTAAACAAGGAGGAGTAGGTTTTCTACGGATAGCAAAGTTTCCTTATTTTGCCTTCCTTCACGCGCGGCTTCAATCAGGGCATCATCCATGCCAAAATCTGGAAGCGTTATGGCCTTCATTGCTTCCTTTCCTTTTTTAAGGTTCCGTATTCATACCTAACGTAATTGTACTGCCTCCCTTATTTGAGAAAAGGTTCTTCTTGTTGAGTTTCTTTCTTTTCCTAGAGACGAATCATCCTCTAAACAACCAGATTCTCCAAGTGAAGGCGCGAGGTCTGACTCTTGCAAAAAGCACCCCGACTAGGGTTATTCGGGCTAAGAAGATCATACCTGTATGTTTTCTTCTTCTTCTCTGTTCGTGTTATCCTCTTTTTATATGTGTATAGATAAGATGGAACTTGATCATTTTCCCAATCTTTTGCAGTGTATGATGGGACCCTCCAGAGATGGCCGCACCTTTAACTCTTCGGAGAAGGACTTCATACTTGGCGGAGATCGATCTTATCCTCTTGAGGAGGCATTGGTTGGGATTGAATCTCCGTTCCATGAAGCTAGTGAAATCATTAAGGACCTCTCTTCCATCTATCCCTATGAAGAACAGATGCATGTTCGGAATTTCTTGGGTTCAGTGAGCATGGAGGAGGGGCGAGAGAACGAGGAACAGTCTTGGCATGTTGAGAGGTTTCAGTGTGCCAAAGCCTTTCCTCGATCCGGGTATGGGGAGGATCGGACTGTTTTTAGGTTGAAGCGACGGAAAAGCGAACATGTGGGGGTCTTGGAGGAGAGAGCCATGATTCTTTACTCTGATGCGGATGAATAAAAAAACTTTCTCCGAAGTGTCACTGAGAAAACCTTCGAAGGAGCATATGACGGAAACAAAATACCCTTTGAAGTTGATGCCAAATGTGTCGTTGGTGATACCGGAGGGGTCATGGTGGCGTATGTTGGACCGGTCGTCGGGGAGGACACTGTTGCCGCTGTGGTTGCTTCGGGGTGGAATGTTGAGGTTGCTGCTGCTAACACCGTTGAATGGAACCTTTGTTTCCCGAGGGATTGCTGGGGGAAGTGCTTGAAGATAGCCTTACCCGAGGGGACTTGTGCTCCATCCTTCGAGGGCTAGTTCTTCCCTTTTGTTATTTTTGTTAGTTCCCCCCGTTCCCTTTACCTTCTTCTTCATCATGCTTTTTTTTTTTTTTTTTTTTTTCGCAAACTCATCTTTACCTTCTTCTTCATTTCGTTTCCAACATTTTGCTTCATATATATTTTTATAAATATGTTGTGGTATGATGGATCCGCAATGGTTTTCTGGGTTTATCTGATATATTTCTCTGATATCTGGAGAATTTGCTTGGAAAGAGATGTATTTATGCTTTTTTTTTTTTTGACGGAAAAGGGGATCCCATGAAAAAAATACAAACGGTGTATTCATCTTGGGGGAGTACAACTACTAAGAGGAATTGTTAAAGGAAATACTAAAGGGGGGAGTGATTGGGAGGTACAACATTTTAGGGATTGGAGACCTTGAGCCATCGCGAGTGAATTATCACGCCTTCAGGTGTGTCTGCATTGATGAGCTTGCAATATCCTCCCAAAAGGGTATTCGCAACCAGATACATCTCGTCTTCTCTTTCATCAGGCTAATCAGTTTGAATAACCATTTTTACTGTCATCCTCCCAACTTGAAACGAGCTTTCCTTAACAACTACATCTCCGATTGAAAACGGGTTCAGACGTCGTGAAACCGTTTGAGTCTTGGCTTCGTTGGTTTCAATAGAAGTTTCCAAGCTTCTTGCAAAGTGTTCAAATGTTCCGGCTCCCCATTCACATTTCTTGACAACGTTCGTGCTAGTAATCGCGCCGAGTCCCCATGACGGAATGTGGGAAGGAAAGACTGGTTGCAGAAAAGGTTGCTCGGTCAGACTTACTTTCATTTGAAAATCATGATCTATCGCCAACGGGTCCTCTCCGGATGTCTGGGTTCCTTCAATAGCTCGTTGATGCGATAACCAGGGCGTGGACGTCGGCAGAGGGTGTACATCCAATTTCTCTTTGTTGTCGAGCACCCACAAGCATCCCAATATCATGTCATGTTCTAGTTCTTTGACAATGTGGAATTTGCTATGCGTTATAGCGTCTCCCATCTTGATCTCTGGGTTGATGTAGCCATGCGCGTTCAAAATTTCTCCTCTCAAGTTCTTAATCACGGACGGGGAATATGTAGCGTCTTGTTTTGTAAATCCTGCTGCCTTTAGTGTCTTGAAAGTAATAATGTTGTGGTCAGAGGCCGTGTCGATGAGCGTGTCATCAAATTCATTACCTCTTAAACGGGACGTGGTCAGCAATCCCCAGTTCTCCTTTTTGGTTCTGCATGTTTGGAAAGCTCGGGCCCCTAGCGTGGTTTCCGAGGAGAGAAAAAGTCGTTTTCCGGATACAACACGATTGAGAGCTGCGAAAATATCTTGGCGCTGCACCTTGGAAAGATAGAGAATTTCTCATACATGTTGCATCATAGATTGTACAGTCTCTTGCACGGAGTCCCCAGAGGACCCGCAGTTTCTTATTGGGAGTGGGTCTCGATGCACTCTTTCGTCTCCTGGTTGGAGTCCTCCCGCTTCTATCCTTTCTTTGAAAATATGCTTTAGTCTGTTGCAATCTCTGGTCGGGTGGTGAACGAACCTGTGGTAGTGGAAGTACTTGGGGTTCGCCATCTCAGCCTCAGTTGGTGGACGTCTGGGAGGTGGAAGTCTGATAATATCATCTTGAACCCAGGCTTCTAGGAGGTCAATCACCTCCACGATGGGAAACGGGAAATCAAGGGTATTTCCTTCGGTTTCATGATGATGCATGGGGGTTTTAGTGACGGTCTTTCGTGGTGGGGGTTCCCGTTGCGCCGGCGCTTCACGTTTTGGCTGGTGGCTCGTTGTTGGGGCTTTCCTTTTTACCCTTTTGTTTACTATGTTCACGGAGGATAAGCCAGCATTAAATTGCTTGCTGATGAGGCGTCTACTCCCGCGAGTTTCATGTATGTCTTCGGTTCGAGTTGGCCTAGCTCTTTCCAGTAATGCTGGTGCTGTTATTGCAGATCGTCTAGCATCTTCATGGAGTTCGGAGAACGTTTGGAAACACAAGTTTTCTAGCAGGGCGCGGTAAATAGGAACCATACCATTGACGCATGCGTTCACCAGTCGTTGCTCGGTCACGTTTGGGTCGTGACAATCGAGTGCTTGAACCCTGAACCTTTTGACGAAATCATTCGGATGTTCATTATCCCACTGGTACATTCTTCCGAGGTCTGAGAAAGTAACTTGCTCAGACACGAAGAAGTATTTCTTGTAAAACGCAGTGACCATGCTACTCCAGTTGGGAATGATGTTCGGTGGGATGTTGTTGTACCATGTATACGCCCTTCCAGTAAGTGATTTTGAGAATTCCCTTAAACGAATAACGTGATTATATTCATGTTCTCATAGGGATTCCAGGAAACGGGATACATGCTCATGTGCATTCCCGGTACCATCGTACATGGTAAATTGAGGAGAAGAGTACCCCTTTGGGAGAGGGATTCTCTGCATTTCGGATGGGTAAGGGGTTGGTGATGATGCACGTCCAATTCATCATTCTTGATTCGGTTGCGGAGAAGTTGTTCCAGATCTTCTCGCGTGACGAAGTTGGGCGGCTGATTTCTTTCCAACGGGATTCTAGCGCGAGTTTCCTCATCCGTGGAGGCGTGCTCCGCCGAGGTGCTGGCGTCGGGGTTGTTGGATACGTTCCTAAGCGGATCTGGAGGACGCGAATCACGTGGTAGTCGCTCTGTCATGGTCTTGAGAAAGACGAGTACCTCTTTCTGCGTTGAAACCATATCCGTATGGGCTCTGGCGAGCATCTCCTGTCGTTCCATCAAATCAGCGATGGTGACATAAGGACAACTTCCTCTGGTCCCTCCGGTCTCTCGTCCCGTCGGCGGGGTAGTTGGAACCTTAGTTGTGGTCGGAGGCGCCATGCTAGACGAAGCATTAGGGGCCGTAGCGGCGACTCTTTCCCTGGTGACTGGTGGCGTGACACCCGAAGAGATATTTTCATTGTCGCGATTAGAGGGTTGTGCAGAGACACTAGAAGAGGTAGCGGCTCTGGCCCTGGTGATTGGCGGTGTTACGCTTGAGGGAGTGCATTCGATGTTATTGTAGTCAGCAGGTGATGCAACAACGTTATTGGAAAAGACGCTAACATTAGGGGTGTGTTCTGTGATGGTATTCTCGACAGCCGCTCCGAAACTGAGTTCCACCATGTTGGAATTTGAAGTTTGGGAAACGAAATCAGGAGTCGGAGTTGGTATTGTAACTGATAGATCAATCCTCTCGTTGTGGTCGCCAATTGTTTATGGGTAAAAATCGTTTCCTCCGATTTTGGTAAATTCGGTAGGTGAGCGAGAAACTAGTTTAAACCCTAAACAAATGTGCTGCACGTGAGCACTTTATAGATTCGAGAGATCAATCTGTACAAGTCCGGCCTAAACCAAGAAATGGTCGTTCCAGACTTGCTTTGGTCACAAAGTGGAGGAGAAGGGTTGATTTGGGGAGGGAAGCAAAGAAAGGTGTTGAGACCAGAATAATTCTGGGAGAGTAGTGTCTCGACTTGTATCAGAAAGTGAAAGCTTAGGAAGCTTGCAAGAGATGAAAGCCTTTTGGAGAGCTTGCAAAGTTGCCTTTTCTGAGAGTGTTGTATTTTTCTCCTGACCGAGACTTGTTGTCTGGTGGAAATAGGTAAGACCTAATTATACAAGTCGAGATTGAAACGTACCCTGGCCTCATGAAGGAAGAGAGTAAAGGGTGAAATAATGGGAGGAGGTGGTAACCGCAAGGTGTTTATGGGTGAAAACGTTTTCACCATTATTTCCTCATTCATTTGACCGCTTTATTCCTATTCACGCTTTCTTAATGTGAGCGTAGTGTACGCTGCAAGCTGTGACCACCAAACCAAGACCATGGAAAGCATCCCCCAGTTTGTGTTGATGTCTCTAGTGTTGGTTGCACCTTGAGTGCAAGTGGCGCTGCTAGGGGCGCGTGTGGCATGTGCGGAATGCCTTTGTTGCGGGTTTCACCTCGAGCGCAAGTGGCAGTGCCAGAGCTGCTAGTGGCGTGTGTGGCGTGTGCCAATGGCATTTGTGGAATGCCTTGGTGGTAGGTTGTACATTGAGTGCAAGTGGCAGTGCTAGAGCTGCTAGTGGCGTGTGTGGCATGTGCCAATGGCATGTGTGGAATGCCTTGGTGGTAGGTTGCACAGTTTGCAAGTTAGGCTACCAGCGTGGGTTTTGGCATGTGCCAATGGCATGCGTGGCCATTAGGACCACGACTTGGTAAGAAAATCTACCAGCGAGCGTGTTTGCATGTGCCAATGGCATGCTCGGCCATTAGGGCCACGGCTTGGTAAGAAAAGCTACCAGCGAGCGTGTTGGCATGTGCCAATGGCATGCTTGGCCATTAGGGCTACAGCTTGGTAAGAAAATCTACCAACGAGCGTGTTGGCATGTGCCAATGGCATGCTCGGCCATTAGGGCCACGACCTGGTAAGAAAAGATACCAGCGAGCGTGTTGGCATGTTCCAATGGCATTCTCGGCCATTAGGGCCACGCCTTGGTAAGAAAAGCTACCAACGAGCGTGTTGGCATGTGCCAATGGCATGCGTGACCAATTTGTCCTAGGTTGCATGGTTTTCAAGCCTAGGTGAGGGCGCTACTTTGGAATGGCATGTCTAGGGCCAAGGTAAGGGTGTTTGGCTTGGCATGGCGTGACCATCGTAGCTAGGGCCAAGGCAGAGTGTGTTTGGCATGGCGCGTCTAGCTTGAGCTAGGTGTGGCTGGCATGATTTTTCATTGGCACGGAGGTGCGTCTAACATGGTTGGCATGCTTTGGCGCGTTTGGTGTGACTAGCGTAGCTAGGGTCAAGGCAGAGTGTGTTTGGCATGGCGCGGCTAGCTTGAGCTAGGTGTGGCTGGCATGATTTTCCATTGGCACGGAGGTGCGGCTAGCATGGTTGGCATGCTTTGGCGCGTTTGGTGTGACTAGCGTAGCTAGGGCCAAGGCAGAGTGTGTTTGGCAAGGCGCGGCTAGCTTGAGCTAGGTGTGGCTGGCAGGATTTTCCATTGGCACGGAGGTGCGGCTAGCATGGTTCGCATGCTTTGGCGGATTTGGTGTAGCTGGCATGATTTTCCATTGGCACGGAGGTGCGGCTAGCTTGGGATAGGTGTGGATGGCATGGTTTGCCATTGGTACGGATGTGCGGATAGCATGGTTGGCATGCTTTGGCGCATTTGGTGTGACTAGCATAGCTAGGGCCAAGGCAAAGTGTGTTTGGCATGGCGCGACTAGCTTGAGCTAGATGTGGCTGGCAGGATTTGCCATTGACACGGAGGTGCGGCTAGCATGGTTCGCATGCTTTGGAGCGTTTGGTGTGGCTGGCATGATTTTCCATTGGCTCGGAGGGGAATTAGGGTTTTGTTCGTTGTAACCCTAATTTGAAAAAATACCCCCTATTAATTACTGACTACATGCATTAAATGTCCTAATAAATGTGTCACCGGTGACATTAGGTTGTTCGTTTACAATTTTACCCTTTGTTAAAAAAAACACCATCAACAATAGGTTTCATTCACTGGGTTAGAAGGTAGAGTAGATACAGATGAGTAGATCACACAAAGCAGAACATGACTGAGAATACTTCAATAATTTGGTCAAGAAATAAGGTCAAAAATTTAAGAATAACTTTCTATAAGACTAATTATCGGAGCCGACTAAAATATGGATTAATAATAATTTCCACGTAAGACAATTTCAAAACATAGTTTGGCTAACTCTGCCTATGTAAAGAGTGGTCATGATTTGTCCATCCTCAATTGATATGTTATGTGAGAAGAAGGTGATATCTAAGATTGAGGTACAATTCAAATCCATTAGATTCATACCATTTACAACTGGACGCCTTGAAAAAAAAATGACGTGTTGTTATTATTATTACAGGTAAGGGATACATTGACCACTCTTGCGCAAATAGCTCACTTCGCAAATGATTGGTGTTGCATGTACTGTCTAGAATGCAAAGATGAATTTGAGGAAACAAGGCACCAAAAGCAGTGTCCGGAGTATTTTGGATATATTAACTTAGACCCGATGAAATACTTATGTTCTTTTTTTTTTAGTTTTTCCACAATCTATTTATTTAAGAAAAATGAACATCGCAAATACATATCATCAACAAAAATTAGACAGATTGCGTTTGATTATAATGGCTACCGATGGTCCAGAAACTGCAAAAGAAAGGAATTGATGTAGAAGAATTGTCGGGATATACAATGGCTTACTTGATACGAATGAAAGAGGTATAAATATTTCAATTCTAAAATCACATAAAGTTCACAATAGAAGATTACATCAAGTTTAAAGTTAGTAACAAACATAATATGACTAACTAAAATGTTAAAAATAAATAGGATATATAAACTTAGAAAGCCGTGGGACTTGAAGAGACCAATTCTGAAAAATAAAATCTTAGAAAGCAACGATCCACAATACCATTTTTTTTAAAATAAATATTCAATGTAGAAGATGTCAACTTTTGGTAAAGGATCTATTGACAACCTATAAATTTGAAATAGGATCAGGGAGTACAATATGTGTTCAAGGTTCTTTATGAGGTAATGTGTCGCCAGATTGTATTCCAAGTGAAGGTAGGAACATATGGAAGTGACAAAATGTCCAAGACTTTTGAAGTTACCAAAACCTTTGTTAAGACGAACTGTTGGGCACAATACTTTGTTGAAGATTTAATGGCAGAGGTTTGCATATATACAATCCCTTCGAAAAGGTAATTGGTACACATTTTAAACATTTTCATCTGATGTGTGTTGAAAAATTACAGGAAAATCATGTCACATTGGAGTGTTTGTATCATCCGTTTGATGCAAAAAAATATCATTCTCTGCCTATTTGGAGGATCGACAACATGATCATGATAAATGAGTCATCTGGAACGAAATAGAAGCATGGGGAGACTTTTATGGACGATATTGATTAGTTGATTTCACTGAGATGAGCGTTGCTGACGACATATTTCCAAAAACTATTTAAACTTCCATGTTCATGTAGAGCATTATCTCATTATAAGCAATGAACCTAAATAAACAATTGTCTGGAAGTTAAGATTATATTTCTTTCATTTGAGCAAATCTCAGGCGGTAAAATATTAAAGGAAAAAAATAAGAAAAAAAGAGAGGAAAATCCCGACTATTTTTATGACAAACACATATTAAATCATAAGGAATTGATAAGTATTCGGGACATGTTGCAGTGGAAAATATGGAGAAAGTAAAGAGACGAAGAGAAGTTTCTATTGATCGGGATAACAGGGTTACATGGATACAATATCCTTTATATATATGTAAAGGTAAACTCTAGGTAACTAGATGGACCGCACATCCATGGGCCATATGCCCTATAACACTCCCCCTTGTGCGTTTCAATAACAAAACTTTATACATAGTGCTTCACATATAGTTCTTTGAATGTTGTTCTTCAAATGTCGTTCCCTCCTTGATGACTTGTGCCGAAATCAATTTCCTCATTAAAACT
Source organism: Papaver bracteatum (assembly GCA_023529315.1). Lineage (NCBI taxonomy): Eukaryota > Viridiplantae > Streptophyta > Magnoliopsida > Ranunculales > Papaveraceae > Papaver > Papaver bracteatum. The sequence continues at coordinate 56,852 of JAJJWX010000540.1, read as the reverse complement.
TTGATAAGGAAAAAATCCAGTGGGACAAAACCTTGGTATAACTCTTCACATGTATTACTTCACATGTTGTCTCGTACTTTACATGTAGTTCGTCACATGCAATACGATCTTAAAAGATCGACGAGTCTAAGTTAATTGCCTCGTAAAAACTTCGTCCGGAAAAACCCATAGGGAAAAAACTTGAACTAAAGAAAAGGAGTACAATATCAAGCAAACTTAGAACATATATGGACTCAAATATGTTGCCTCATTAAAACATTGACAAGGAAAACCCAGTGGGATAAAACCTTGAAGAAAGGGAAAAGAGTACAACATGACAGATGCAAGTAAAAGTGATCCATTGAAGATGATCACTTTTCTCTGTTGAAGTTTACTGGTTGCTTACAACTCTTAAGGCTGAAAATCCTCGTGGGAAAGACAATAGCCTTAGCTAGGAAATTACATTCCCGGTGTTTGTTGTTGTCTCATTAAAAACCTTACCGAGTAACAAAACCCTGTGGGAAAAAGCAACTTCGGTGAAGGAAAATAGTTCAACACACCATTAGATGCTCCCCCTGATATCAGACAATTTTCATTAGTCTAATGCAGTCAAAAGGAGTTTATCACACTTTACTTTGGTGACTTGAACGTTAATAAAAACACCATATTGTTGATTCTAGAAGTTACTTTGCTTAACGGACTATCGTATTTCATTTCTTTGATTCAGATACTTTCAGTAATATCAACACGATCTTTATGTCTTCAACGTTCAACATACTTGATGTTTTTAGTGTTGTCTCGCTAAAAACCTTGTCGAGTAACAAAACCCTTTGGGAAAAACTATTCTCGATCGAAGGGAAAAGAGTACAACACAGCTTCGATTTCGAAGTAAAATATGTCGACATCATATCCTTGGATCCTTCCCCTGATGTCGGCATCTCCCTCTGATTACTTTCAGAGTTGTTCCAGACTGTTCCTTTAGTCATGTATTTTTCGAAACTGAATATTGGTAATGACTTAGAAAATAATCTACCATATCTCCCTCTGATTACTTTCGTTGGAGAAGAGATTATTGTTCCTTCTTAATCAACAACTTTTGGATTGCACTTTCATTAGCATTCCTTTTAATGTCTTTATAGGGATAAAACAAATTTATGTCAATGGTTACTTTTAAGTACATGATTACATTCACTATACCATTCCAATGACCTTGTGTTGGCGCTGAGCTATATCTAGCTAACAAGTTCCTTGAGGATGCAAAATTTTATCGAGTACATTATTAGACTAAGTACAACAATGCATCTATTGTACTTAGATATGGGAATTTCATCTCCCAACACATCTTCGTCATCTTCCTTTAAATGAAATGGTCACTTACTTACATTTGAACCTCGACTAATCATGGGAGTGCTATCAGGATGCATGTCTTTGTTAAATTTCCTGAAAACTTTAGACATATGCAAATTGGTGGAATAATATACCACAAGCTCAGTATTCGATCGAGCTTTCCCTAGATTTTTCATCTCAAATTCGGATTTTAAATAGCTTTTAAGGTCTCTTATTACATCAAGAGTGCAAATCATGTCTGTACCTTAAACATAAATAGCTACAATTCCAAATCAGGAACTTTCTTATGAATACGCAAGGAAAAATAACTTACTTGTCTATCCCCTCCAAATCAAATAGCCACTTATACGGGTATACCACATTCGCCTGATTGCTTGAATCTATAAGTGAACGTTATATCTAACTGTAAACGCAGTACATGGTTTAGAGTCATTTGATTTGGGAAACAAAAGTCTATCAAGTACTTTTGTAAATATCTTTTATCTCTTGATTCTTTTAGAGATACATAACAACCACATACATATGCTGCATTTCAAGTCCTTTTGAAATTACCAAGCTAGCTAACTAAGTAGCGGAACTCTATAACGTTCATTACAAGAGAACAATTCCAGGGCTTTGTGAGAAAACTCGCGCCACAAGGCGAGTCTTTGTACTTTAAGACTACTTTCTTCTCATTATGCTTTATGATAAATTAATTATGTATGTCCAATAGGCTTTACACTTGGTTGGTTAGCACTACCACACCAAATACCCATATATTTGGCAAAGAACTAAGTTCTACCTGGATTGTGTAGGCCAAATAAGTTTCTTATTTGAAATTAATCAAAATAAAGCATGGTTCGATCTCATTGTTCTCTACTTCCGGAGAAACTATTTATGGATTATATCATCACTGTGCACGCATGATCCTTCCATCGACTCATGTGCATTCTCATAATCCGTCATGATTTCATTATTCTCTAGAATCATTTAAAACTTCGGAGCGTCCTCCAGTATTGATTCGCGGACATAGTCAGAGACAATCAAATGAGATGATTTCATTAATGATACAAATTAGGTTGTTCCTTAATCGACTACTTCCTTTCTAGGTGAGCATTGATCGAACCTGATGGTTTCTCCGTCTTCCTTTATGGAGCCACGGCCTCAACTACACTTCCACCAAGTGTAATTGGAACACCTTAGTCTATGGTGTACCCCATACTGAGGATTTCTAACCTTGCAGGAATATTTGCAGCTGGTATGTGTGATCTTGTCACTTTAGTGACATCAGTGTACATTCTGAAAATTGATTATTCTTTGTCACTTCACATTTACATTTGTAAAGTACAAGAATAAATATGAGACACAGTGGTAACACACCACGAAAATTTCTGTCGTTCCTTTAGAAATTACGTTTTCTTATCTCCCCCTAACGACGGGAAGACTGTCTCATTAAAATGGCAACCCGCAAATCTAGCGGTAAGAAATCTCCTTCCAAAGGTTTTAAAATGCGGATAGTCGTTGGAAATTTTCGTCCAACATAGTCACTTAATCATTTTGATGACCCATCATAGTACGATGTGGATTCGTAAGGGCACATATATAGTGCAACCAAAAATGCGTAAGAACACAAAATGTCAGGCTTATGTCCAGTTACCAGCTGGTACGCAAAGAATAGTTGACCAATTATGGGTCTAAAACGAATAAGTGAAGATGCGTGTAATATTGCATATCCCCCAAGCATTTATAAGAAGGTTGTTACGCATAACCTATCCTTAGATACCATCTGTAACCTTTGATGGTAGCCTCTGCGAGACCACGGGGTGAGGATGTTCTAAATTGATCCTATTAAACATGCAATATTCATCAATTCCTTTTGATGTAAATATCTAGCATTTACAAGGTCGGTGATCCCTTAAATTATATAATAAGTGATAGGATTGTTTCAAAAACGCATAATTTCTTGTGAAGAATAATTAATTCAACACTTTGAATCATCCACCAGAGCCATAAATCACTTGAATGGTCCGCATTATGCATGGATATGTTCACAAATATCACCTTGTTTATTTTGAAAGAATGGGTTGTTTATCATTTGCATCTTAGGATGGTCTCAATCCTTTTTTTACTAAAGAATGACTTTGTAAAATGAGTTACATGCTTTATTACTTTAAAAGCATAATGGGAGGGGAGGTGGTGTTTCTAGTACTTTAGAAAGAGTTGATTATGAGAGATGCCGTCACTTTGCATTCTTTCAATCTTTGTAATTCCCATTTTCTTGTTCACTCAAATAAAATGATGTTTCAAAATAGCACATCATATCACAACCAAAGTGTCTTTATGGTTATGACAAAACCTGAATGAGTCAATTCTCAACATTACATTTTCGGTGATGATCTGGATTCAATTATCCAAATATTAGTGATTTACAGTTCACTAGACTAATTGGCTCATTATTTTCTCTAAAATGTGAGTCCTTTCACATTAATTAGAGGCAATTTATAGATGCATTCCCATTCTCACAATGAATTTTTGTACAATAACCGTTCACACAAATTTCGTAAGAACTTGAAAAAGTGTGATTAGCTCTTAGTTCTTATAGAGCTTATGTAACTTTTAATCGTTATACCAATAAGGAAACAAAGATTGAGCATTCCTTCGCTCGGCTATTACATGTAATGATCCAATCATCACATGGTATTATATAAGGAAACAATTCAACAAGCATTTTAATATATTTCCTTAAGAGATTCATGTAATAAGTGGTGTGGCCTTATTACGTAACAAAAAATTATTTCATTTACTTTAGAGTGTTACAGTTCATGAAGATGATATACTTTTCATCATAATGTACGAATGATCCTTTTAACTCAAGTACTTTTGAGTATATCTCAAATGCTTTAGAGAATTTCAGTCTCATGGAAATGATATATTATTCATTCCGTAAGAGCATACAATGGATATAATTCTTCGCAAATTTTTTTTCTTCTTTATTTTAACTAATATAATATCGGTCAAACTATCATGTAGACAATAGTTTAGGATCAAATAATGCAAAATATAGAATCTAACCATACGAATTCGATTGAATAAAGATAAATAATAAGAAAAATTGGCAAAGTTCTTGTTGCCATTAATGTTGACATCTAACTATGTTATGACCTTCTCCAAGAATACAATGAGTTTGTTTTCCTTTAAACTCCCTATATCTCTTATAGTTGACTACTAATATATGATACTTGCATCACAACAATTGTACCATTCTCATTAAAATGCTTATACCAATATTTTCAACTCTCATTCATATGCGTCAGAATTACATCTCTGTCCCATAATAGGTAGATACACTTACTTTGTATCATTATTACTGGATCCAGAATTACATCTCTGACTCATGAAAACTTTTGTGAGTTTCTTTTCACAAAATGTAAGGTTTGATTTTAATTACAACATATCATTGTCAAAGTTACTGACTCATTATAGTCTAACAAGTGGATTACATCCCACTGAACATTCAAGTTTGGGGGAAAATGAATGTTTCGACAAACTTCCTTCAAAGCATTATCGTCTGAAGTTAATATGTCGCCTTGGAAATGTTGAAGGAATGACTTCCTCTTTGAAAGGTGTATCTTTACAAGTTGAAGATTTTTATGATGAAAGTATTGTACTTGTGCACACATACTTCCACATCATAGACTCTTTAATGGTGCTCAAGTACTTATGAGTTCAAAAGGTCAAATTATAGCCAAATTGGTTTAGTCAAAGTCTGGTCAACTATTTGGTCAAGACCCGGTCCATTAGGTTGACAAGGTCATGGCTAATGAATATAAACATATATGGTTCATTATATATGAAATATTCAGGCCCATTGATAATAAGTTTGAAACTATTAGTATATGAGCCCAAAAACATATCGTTAACCTTAAAAGTTGACAAAATTCTTCTTTCAACTGTTCTAATCGACAGACAAATGCATCGTCGTCCGATCATGATATATTTTACATTAGATTTATCACAATGTTTCTACAAACATATTAAAATTTCAAAGACATCCAACGGCTTGATAAAAATATATTTATGACGCCGTATGACTATTCCGATTCACGTTTCTATGGACACAGCAGAAAATATCACGTACGTTGGAGTATTTTCCATGGTTGGATCTTGAATAAATTTTTACAGTGCTTTAAGGAGAACAATAATTAACACATAACAAAAATACAGAATCATCTAACGGTTGGAATTCCTAAAAAATATGTTTTTATACGCTGTTATAAATTAGGGTTTTCCTGAACGTACACAGATTAATTAAAATCCAGTTTTGGAGATTGCATCTTATTCCGATTTGATTGAAATTTTAACACACATAGTAATGACGAATCGGGTTAAACATATTAAAATTTCATGAAAATCTAACGGTGAAATCTCTAGGTTTAATAATCATACGTTTGTGGAACCCTAATATATATACTACGAAAACGAAATTTCTTTGTTCAAAAGAAATACCTGGTAACGCATCCATGATGATAAACAAATAGGATCAGAACCACGCTAATCTTCAAGGAATAATCCATAACCAATCTTGAAGGAATAAAAAAAATGCACCAGTTGGTAGAGTCGTGCATGATAACGTGTTGCAGTGGAAAATATGGAGAAAGTAAAGAGACGAAGAGAAGTTTCTATTGATCAGTATAACAGGGTTACATGGATACAATATCCTTTATATATATGTAAAGGTAAACTCTAGTTAACTAGATGGACCGCACATCCATGGACCATAGGCCCTATAACATGACACAAATTATACGATAGATTAAAAATGAACCAACATTATGGCCCGTGCCGTTATGTCACGAGTTAAAGGCTAGTAATTACAAATAATTGTATTCAAATCCAGCCAGAAGATGTGAGAAAATCAGACCAAATCTCGTAAATTTGAGATACAAGATGGGAGTTTTGAAGATTTAGGAGAAAACGGTTACTAGGATTTTTGCAGAGAAAAAAAGGGAGGAGAGAAGAAAACAATGATGCTCATTTTTTCTCTTTTTTCAATAACGATACTTATAAAGAAAGGAAAAATATCCCACTCACACAGTCACACTTACCGTTTTTGCCTAACATTTCTGAAGCCTTTTATTTTCATTTTTCCACTTCCAGAAATCACAGAGAAGATAAGAGTAAAGTAAGTGTCTAATCGAGAGTTTTGTTTGCATATCTTCGCTAAAATTAGGGTTTTCTGGTTTGTTTCGTTTTGGAGGTCACTGATTTGTGGTGTTAGGTTTCGTAGTTTCACGATTGTTCCTTTCTAGGGTTTTCCTTCACTTGTAACATTTTTAGGTTTCAGTATGTTTGGAGAAACAACATTGTCATCTAGTATCACCATTTGTTTTCATAGTTCACTATATATGTACTGATTGGAAGGATGGCGGAAACAATGTATGATCACTAACCTAAAACAATGTTGGAATTGAGCAGAGACTCAACTGATTTTGTAATTTTAGTATGGGTTTGTGCTTAGGGATTTGATTTACTTCGCACTTAAAAGTTACACAGCTGCATTTCTCAAGCACCTTCAGTTTGCTCATTGTTCATACTCATGTTCTGTACTCTGCACTCTTGCTTTATGTATACACATTTTTTTAGTGCGTATATTTTTGTCAGGGATATTCTGATTTAGTGTTGGTTCTTCTTCATGTATATTTTATTATTTACTGATTTGCATTTGATTATCGTTGTTGAGTTGCTAGACTCAATTGGTTTTTCTTAATGTTGTTGCGGTGGTGGATTTGATGCCTTTGCTGTGCTTGATACAGCTATGGAAAAAGAGAATCAAATAATTGAAATGAAGGAGGAGGATGTCGCAGAGCTTGCGCTATTTGATCCCTCAAAGAAGAAGAATCCAGTAAGTGTGATGAATTTCCCCATCATGTCCATTGTTGCAAATTCCTGATCCTAGTTTCAGTGAGTTTATTATCCAGCAGCTATCCTGGCTAACTTTGCTTGGGCTATCCTTTATTTTAGTTCTTTTAATTGTGAGTTCTGTGCTTTAGACAGTTTCTTTCGTTAATACAGGTTGAGCCAGATTCTCTGATTGAGGAGAATGGTGATGCAAAAGAAGATTTGGATGGTAACAAGTTATAGAAAGTCTGTAATTGGATGTCTGTAAATGCAATTAAAAAAGTGTGTAGATTGTTTTCCATTTCTGTGAAGCCCACTATCCTGGATATTAATGCGCGGACTAAGGTTTATGTTTTGACATTTCTCAGTTCAAGTAAAAGAGGATGAGGAAGGAGAAGGAATTGTTCTGCAAATCCTTTGGAAGGAACTGATTGAAATTATGAACATGAAGAGGTACACCCTCTTGTTACCAAAAGAACTTTTTCTAAGTAATTGTAATCTAGTAGACCTCTCTCTATATATATATCTGTAGTATCCAAATGCTTGGCAGGTCCTTGGTTTTGTGTTCCACATTCTTCGCGAAAATGATCCAGAGCTTGCAGGAGACAGGTATAGGCCAGTTATGAAGCCACCACAAGTTCTACGTGACGGCACCAAAAGAACTGTGCTTGTGAATTTCATGGAATTCTGCAAAACGTTAGCATATACTTCTAACATCTTAAACACTCTTAAATTTTTTCTGTAGGCTTAATTTTTCATTTTTATATCATTATGTGTCTTACTTGCTTGAAATACAATAGGTGTGGGATGGTTCCTGAATGTCTTTTGCTTGTGTTAATTTGCTGTTATCAATTGAAATAAATGTATGCTAAGATCTCAGTGATTGCAATTCTCAGGATGTGTAGGCAGCCAGAGCATGATATGACTTTCTTAATTGCTGAGATGGGAACAAGTGGATCATTGGATGGACAACAGAGGTTGTTTGTTAAAAGGAAGTTTTGCTCTCAAGAACTTTGAAGGAATTCTACAAAGATATGACAGTAAGTTCTTTTTGTCTTCATATTTAGCCATCTAAGTATGCTAACTCGAATTATTTCCTTTAGTCTTCTTAAATCTATCTAATCTTCTTTCATCTGTTCTCTTTTGTTATGGGTACAAACTATGTTTAGGGAAATTATTGTTATGCATCATTAATAATGCATGAGTATTGTGTCACTGCTATTCTTTCCACCTCTCCTCTCCTATAGTTAACTTCTATTCTTTCTACCTCACCTCTCCTATACTGCTATGCGTCCAATCTCTGATTCAGGTGATGCATGTAGATGCATTGGCATGCTATTCTTTTGCGCTTGTCGCCTCTAAAAATCCTTTCTTCTGCTGTTACAGATGAATATGTTATTTGCAATTGTTGCAAGAGTCCTAATACTATCCTATCGAAAGAGAACATGCACTCTTTTCTCGTATGCAAGAAGGTAAAATGAGCCACAGTAGTTTGTGTTCTGATTTAATGCATCCAGACTTATTTCTTGGTGTGGATGGTGTGCACTGGGTTTGATTTTTTGACCAAACCCTAGAAATTGCATAAATTGTATGATTTTTTCTTTCTTATTGTTCTTTTGTTGCTTGTTCCATGCATTACACTGTTTCTTTTGTTAATACAGGTTGAGTCAGAATTTCTGAACGAGGATAATGGTGATGCAATAGAAGATTTAGAAGGTAATAAGTTTTGGGAAGACTTTATCGTCTGTCTGTAGATGCATTTAACATTTTTGTGATGCCCTTTATCCTGAACATTAATACGGGAACTAAGAGTCATGTTTTGATCTTTCTCAGATCAAGTAAAAGAGGATGAGGAAGGAGAAGGAATTGTTCTGCAAACACGGTATTCCTGGGAAGGAACTGATAGGGATTATGAATATGAAGAGGTACCTTTTCCTGTTTAGTTATCTCTCGTTACAGAAAGGTTCTTGTAAGTAATTGTTATCCAACAGACCTTAATTACAAATGCTTTGCAGCTCCTTAGTCGTGTGTTCAACATTCTCCGTGAGAATAATCCAGAGCTTGCAGGAGACAGGCGTAGGACTGTTATGAGGCCACCACAGGTTCTACGTGAAGGCACCAAAAAGACTGTGTTCGTGAACTTCATGGATCTCTGCAAAACGTATGAATATATTTTAATGTCTTGTTTCTAGTTGGATTACCAAATTTTTCAGTAGGCTTCATTTTTACCTGTCTTATTTGCTTGAAATTCAGTTGGTGTAGGATGCTTTCTGTTTTTCATTTGCTTGAGATAATTGCTGTTATGAACTGAAATAAATTTATACTGAGATTTCCGTGATTGCAATTTCCCGGATGCATAGGCAGCCAGAGCATGTGATGAATTTCTTACTTGCTGAGATGGGAACAAGTGGATCATTGGATGGACAACAGCGGCTTGTTGTTAAAGGAAGGTTTGCTCCCAAGAATTTTGAAGGCATTCTACAAAGATATGTCAGTAAGTTCCTTTTCTCTTCTTATTTAGCCATCTAATATGCTAACTCGACTTGTTTGCTTTAGTCTTCTTCTTATTTTTATCTACACTTCATCTGTTTTCTTTTATAATGTGTACAAACTTTGGTTTAGGAGTTTATGCATCGTTGGTGCATGAGTTATCGTGTCACTGCTATCCTTTTTCACCTTTCCTCTCATCTCTGGTTATAGTTATTTTCTCTCATACCTTGACCTTTTCTCTATTTTCTTGTGTCCGAACTGTTATTCAGGTGACACATGTAGATGCACTGGTTGTTATGCTACAGATGCTATTCTTTTGCACTTGTCCTCTCAAAAAATTCTTTCTTGTGTTGTTACAGATGAGTATGTTATATGCAATGGTTGCAAAAGTCCTGATACTATCCTATCAAAAGAGAACAAGTTGTTTTTTCTTCGATGCGAGCAGGTAAAATGAGCTACAGTAATTTGTGTTCTGATTTGATGCATCTAGACTTATTTTTTGGCATAGTTGGCGTGCACTGGGGTTGTTTTTTTGACTAAACCCTAGAAATTGCATAGGTTGGTTTAATTTTTTCGCTGCTTCTGTTGTTGGAGTTGTTGGTATCTGTTGTTTAGGGGTGTTGTGGTGTTGCCTCTATTATTGCAACACGTTTTTCCTCGGAAGAGGCCTATGACCCTGCAAACTTTTCTGTACATTGGCTGATTTATTTTCCCCATGATAATGGTTCTCATTTTTTTGAGGCCTCTGTCAAGGAATTTATGCTTGTGGTAGGAGCTAGTGAAAATGGCACTTGGGTTATAATGTTTTTTTTTTTTTTGCATGTTGTGCAGTGTGGTTCTGGCCGTTCTGTTGCTCCTATCAAAAGCTGGTTTCGTGGCACGTGATGGTCGTCGAAAGGCTGGGACATAATCTGGATAAGTTCCATACATCGTTTGTGACAGTTTGATCCTTGTTCAGGAAAAGCCAGTTCACTCCTTAATTTTGCTTCAGTCTTTTCTTTTATTTAACGAAGAAAGTTGGCACAATGTTCAGTCTAGTTTTGGTTCATTAGAATTTGGAGAACACAAAATTTACTTTGAACATTTGTTAAGTTTTAACAAAACATAAACAGCTGTGTTTTGGGTTGATGTCAGTACCTTTCTACATAATCCGGATACCTTATTCATTGTTAAGTTGGTCTTGCCAACAACTTGAGCCAACTGCCCACTCAGCTGCCAACCCTAAAATTCGGTTGTGATCAGTATTGAATTTAACCTCTAATATCTGAACCCAAAAACAACTTTTCTCTTTTGAGATCTCCAAGTCCACCTAAACATAGTTCACAACTTCCATATTTTTAATACCAAAACTACCCCGATCCACAGGCATTTGCAACTGAGAGCAAGTAACCGGTGCATGCCATTAACTCATTCTCTGGAGCTAAACTTTTTTGGGAGCTTCGATTCGGATCGGCCGATTTTATTGTGTCGTTTCGGGCAGGTTAAAAATCCGTAAGATAGAGCGGGGATCGGCTGGATTTTGGACATAATATCGGAATATCGGTGGAGTATATATTGGGAAAACAGGTTTCGAGAAGTATCGGGTTTTTCTAGTCTCTTTCAAGTTTTGAGTGAGAGAAAGAAAACAGTGAAACCTAAGAGGAAACTAAAACGGTAGTAAAACCCCAGAGTTCATCTCCGCATTTTCCTTCGATATCTCTGAAGTTTGTTTTTTTGTTAGATTAAGTAATAAAGTTAACTCAGTTGCTCATCTTCAAAGCCTAGATTCAAAGTGGAAGAACCTCAAAATCAGGTATTTGCTTCACTGAGGTTTTTTTTTTGGTAACTTATTAGGTTTGTTTGATCAGTATCTATGATGGGTTAGGAAGATTTTATAATTTTTCTCTGTCCTTAGTGTTTTCTTTTCGAAGTCGCCCAACTGTTTGTGATATTGCCTTATTGATGTTGTTAGTGAAGCCATTGAATATAAAGAATGAATTTTAATCAATAACTTAAGTGTAAAGTTTCGGGTATTGTACAATTCCGTATTCATAGTCAACTTTATGAATCCTCTGCAATATTTCAGTTTTGTTTAGTGAGTTGGTAGCTCTTGGAGCAAGTTTTCTTAGTGTTTCTTGAATTGCAGAAAGCTGAAGCTTGAAGAAAATGTTGCCACTAATTGGCCACTATTTGGAGTAAATGTGAAAGACAACGTAAAGTTTTGCACTAGAACCCTTAAACTCTTTAATAGGTGGACTTATTGTGCCAAATGGGCAGTGGCGGTAGTGTAATGCCAATACTATAAGCTGTAACTGTAATGAACTAGTTAACAGTTTGATAAATGGCTAGCTAATAGGCTAGTGGTGACTGGTGAGTGGCCTTTGCAACTATTAGGGCCGACGAAATTAGTACTGTTATCGTTTCCAACGAGAAAGTTGCAGCAATAAGCTAGCTAGTAATGGTTATATATGGCACTGGTTGCAGCTTGCAGGGATGAGGTGGAAACTGCATAGTAGAGGTGCTAGTGTTCTCTGGTTAAATATGACAGAGCTTCATAGTTGAAAGGTCATATGGAATCAGTAGGTAGATTGAAGGGTATTGACTTTAGTACTCTCCAAACGAACTATACTGTTTGAGTGTGTTCTACTACAGCAATCCATTGCCCTCTCATTTAGAATATTTTCCCTCCCATTTAGAATATAAAGGTGAGGTTACGTATGACACAATGTTTAAGTTGATGACTTGATTCTTGTTATGTATGATATAACGATTTACATGTCAAACTTCAACAAAAGATTGGAACTATTAACTATTTTGCTTAGTTCAGGGGGAGACTGTAGTTGATATATGTCAGGTTAACCTTGTATCTCTTTGAGTTTACTAGGCCTCCTTTTGGCCCTGAGTTCTCTATAACATGGTTCACTTTTTGATATAAAGAGCAAATGTGTAGATGTGTAGTGTCACACTGCACTTACAGTTCTTTTTTTCTACTCATCAAGGACTTGAGATTAGTAGGCCTGCTAGTTGATGAGCTGTCTGACATAATATAAAAGTCATGAGATACTGGTATTTTCAGAATAAGGTCATTATGATGGGGAACTCACTTGTCATTGTCATGGCATATTGAAATGTGGATACTATCACATCTACCTAGCAAGCATATTCCTTAGCAAGTTAGCATTTGAAAGCCTTTCACACGTAACCCAATTTTTGTGATACCGAGCAAGTCTTGTATTCGTCCACTCTAGTTGATCACATCCTCCTTCCAGAGTTATGATTAAAAATTGAAATGATCTGCAGAGTTTCTACTTTAGAAAGCTTTATGAGGAAAGTGGTTATCTGGTAAAACACTTCCCTAAACCCATGCGTGTTTCAGTAGGTCTGACTGTAAAGCGATGTCTGACTTAGATGGGTTTAACTGATGAAAAAATAGTACTTGCTTAGATGGGTTAACGGAGGAAAAAAGAGTATTTACTACGAGCAGTATGCATTTATTATGCATCTAGGGTTAAATTGTGTAGTAGAAGGTCTTGCTAGGTTTTAAAGTAAAATAAAAATGATAATGGTAAATATGGTTGCTAAACAGTTTTTCTCATAATTTTTTTAAGGAGGTGTTTGTTAGAATTTATTCAAAAAATGATTATGAGATAATCATTTTTTAATGATTCTATAAACATAAATTTTAACAAACAGGCTGTTGAGTTACTAGATTCGATTATATTGAGGCGAAAGGCCGTTGAGTTACTAGAATTAATTATAGTGAGGCGAAAGAGATATCGCCACACCATATAAAGAATCTTTGACCTCATATGCCTCGAATATTTGTTGATGCTCATTAATATATACGAACCTTGGAGTAGTGAAAAAAGTGGGTGTTACTTCTACTTCACAATTTCAATGCTCGTTTATGATTTATTTCTTGTGATCTAATGTTTCTCTGTAATATAGTTCTTATTGGGTTCTTGTTATTTCGGCTGTGGTGTTAGTTTTAATCTCTATGTTATGTTTGATACAGATATGGCAGAAGAGAATCAAAAGGTTGTCATGAAGGAGAAGGACGATGTCGCAGAGGTAAGGTTTTACTTCCCTTATAAAACTCCTTTGTTGGCCTTGTTTAAATATTTGTCACCAATAATATATTCTCTACACTTGTTTATGCATTCTCCTGGTTGAGGAAACCTGCTTAATAAAGCATTTGCCTCTATTTAAGTAGTGTTGACCCTAAGACATGTGGAGGGTTACCAAATTCCTTTACCCAAGATGCAAACAATACACTGATACACACGACATACTGATAGGGACAATAATAGTAGAACGAAACTCTATGTTTAGATTAGGAGGTGTATTTTGCAAGCGTTATTCTGTTATTAAGTAAATGTGTTCTCTATACATATTTCCCCTTTGGCTTGAAATTATTCCCAAGAGGTAGGTCCAAGAAAAGGGTACTTGGATACTTGTGCCGAAAATTATTCACCCACTGGCACGTACTAATCACTCTATACAGGTGCCTGTCTTCATCATGTTAACCTTTATTTTCACTTATTTATCGGTAACCTGATACTTTCCCATGAGAATTAAAGATCGACCCTAGTCTGCTCTCATGGTATTGCTCCAGTTTAAACGATCAAGCTGGAGATACTTCCATTTTACTATCACAAAACCATCAAAAAGAAATTATATCAAATTTTTTGAGTACGGAAGGGGGCAATTAATTTGAGTTATAAGAATCTGCCTTGAAAATAGTATCCGTCCTAATGTTTTTTGATTATTACATTTATTTATTTTGATAGACATGAATGTGAACCAGTGGCAGAGCCAGGATTTCGAAATAGGGGAGGCTAATTTTTAATTTTTGTCGCACCTAAATCAGTCTACTTGTTTTTTTTCTTCCCTTCTGACTAGTTAAAATAGAAAAGAAGCCAATACTTAAACATGTGGTCAATGTAATTGGGATCTGTATACTACACATTGACGGGTACGTAAATTGTATATGAAGTACTACTCCCGAGAACGGAACTGATCAGTAAGTAACGGATAGAGTACTGCCCCCAATAATGTAACACAATGTTTTCCGGTCCACCAGTTTACTTTACTATGCCGAAACAACAAAGTAGGCAGTTGGAACGACGTTGTAGTTCAGTCTGTTCAGTGGCTTCCTATTCCAAAAGTAGACAAGTTAGTGATCAATTGCAATTCATATACTACTATGTTCCACCATAAAAAATTTGCTGCCTAAATGTATTATTCTATGCAACTAAAACATCAAATTCCAAGTACTAGGTATCTCTTTCGTCCCAGGTGTTGCTAAAATTGCATACTTGAGACACAAGTGTAATTGAATTCTAACAAAGCAAGGATAATATCATGGTATAAAAACAACAAAAGAAACCTAGAGATATCTTGTTTAAAAGAAATGCTACTGCTCTGACATTCTTAATGTAATAATTAAAGTCAGCCAAAGGTTATTATTATTGTGCAAAATCTGTGGAGGTTACTCGTTAGTGTTCTATTTTGATTTAGTGGTTATCCGATGGAAATGAAGTTAATTTGCTTGGTTGTTTGTTTGTAATTGAAGTGATTATAGAAAAACAAACATAAGGGCCTTGTTTGGTAAAATTTATGATTATCTATTTATGATTATAAATAATCATAAATTGATAAATGATTTTGATATAATCATTTTTAAAATAAATTTTTCCAAACACTTTTTTCAAATAATTGATTATCTTAGAATGATGATCTCGAAAAAGAGAAGAAAGAACAATGATCTAGGATTTTTTTTCTAGTCTTATGTTGTTTTTTTGCCTCTCTCTTGATAGTTTATAGAAAATAAGAAAAAAAAATTCAATTTGAGTTTTCTAGAAAAAATAATTGATTATAATAAATTTTCAAAACAACTTTTTCCTGTTTATGGAAATAATGGATTTTTTCAATTATGATTAAAATAAACAATTATTATAATGGTTACCAAACGCATATAAAATTCATTATAATCTGCATAATGGATTATGGGCTGATAATCCATTAAAATAATGGTTACCAAACAGCCCCTAAGACTGGGTGGACTAAAATTTAAAACATATTGGGCTAAATTGCTGGACCAGGTGGGCTAAATGGCACAAATTGCTTCGGTGATAGGTAATTTAGCTTTCATGGTGAAGGTTACTAAAAATTTGGGTGTGGGTGGGTGGGTGGGGGGAATACAGCCAGGTTTAGCCAACCTGTGGCTCCGCCCCTGATATGACATCTCCTTTAAGTATGTGAACAAATATGAATCCTTGCTGCCCCCTAACTAATCACCATTGTGTTCTGTTGTGCAGATTTTTGTGCTTTTATGTTAGATTCGCATATTTCATTAAGGGGACCTAGGACATTCAGTTCTGAAAGCGTGAAATGTGTTGTTAACCTGTCTTCATTGTTAAGAAAGTCTTGAAAGTTGAGAGTTAATGTAAGTTTAGGTCTAATGGTTGTGTAGCACTTTGTTCCTGTTGAAGTTTTTGACTATAATGCTGGGTTAAGTATGGTTAGTTGTTGGCTATTAGTTTTGGTTTTTGATTTGTTGCTTACCAATGGGAAAACTTCACCAATATAGTAGTTTGTAATGTTGTGTGAATGGTGGTAGTAGTAATTGGTTTAACAGTCATATCCGTTATCCTTGGAGTAAATACTAATTCTTAGTCTTCAATTCGTTTACATTTTCATTGTTGTGATTCCTAAAGTGAAGTCTCTAGTTTTCATCCGAAGTTGGTTTGCAATCTTAGCATATTTCAATGATTAAAAGTAAAACAACTGCATTCAGATCTAATTATTTTTAAGCCACAATTTTATGTACTTTTACCAATTTTATTAGAACCTTTGGGTCTGTACTCAATCAGTGAACATTCTATTTTTCAGGACAGTATTTCGACTTCAACGGGAGACACAGTGATAACGACAGAGAAGTCTTCTGAACCATTTGATGCTTCGCCAGCGAACAAGATCGTATGCCGCATGTAAGTGCTTCTGACCATTAAATAGATTCATGTATTTTAACTTTTCATCCATTGTATGCCTTCGATATTTCTTGTCAGCTAATTGAAATCGGTTTATAATATTGAATGTGATATGTTCAATTTTGTCACAAGTTTTGCTGGAAAACCTATTGATCATTTGTAGCTCCAAGTTTTTTAGATGCCGTATTGTGTGTCTTACCTTTAATTAAATTTATTGATTTATACACCCTTGGGTATTCGCAGTATGTTCCAGGGTTTGATTCTCCTTTTTCTTACCAATAATCTGTAGATGCCAGAAGCAATTTTCACAATATACTTGTCCCCGGTGCAACTTGCGGTACTGTTGCCTTCAATGCTATAAGGTAAGTAAGATGCTGTGCCTGTGTGAAAGCCAAATTATCACTAATTATATGTCACTGTACTTTTGTATGTAATTGAAACTGATCAATTATCTTCTGCAGGGGCATAATCTTCGATGTACGGAATCTTTTATGCGAGAAAATGTAATGGCAGAGTTGCACCAAACACAGCCAGATGATAACTCAAAACAGAAAATGCTGGACATATTGAAACGATTTCACTCGGAAGAGGAACCAATTGAAGACATGGATCACAGCGATAATGATGATAATGACGGTAAATTAACTCAACTAGCTTTTTTATTGACTTCGGATTATCTGTTTTATGAATTTCTAAGCTAAATAAGAACCTGTAGTAGGCACACATCAAAAATGTGTATTCAAATAGAATTAGAAACCTATTATTTTCTTTTCTCTTCTTGTTTAAAGTCACCACTTATCTGATAGTTTTAAAACTTAAATTAATATTGGTATCTTTATAAGTAAAAAGGGGCATACAAACTGGGCAGGTATCACTTTATACGCGCTCTAGAATTTTATACTACATGGATTGCCATTATTATTTTTTTATGTTGCAGAGGTATGTCTGAAAGACTGGAAGAGAAGTCATTCACTTATAATAATAATTGCACTCTATATTTGCAATAGTTGCCATCATGTGCAATTATGCAGCTTAACATGACCTTAAATAAGTGGTATCAGTAGAACAACCCCTTGAACAACAAACTCTGGCCTCTTGTACATACTGTTGCCTTTGCAAAAGGATAGCGACATTGAAAACTTATATGGGTTTTGAAAAAAATATTATTAGTTTTAAGTTGCAAATGATACCTTCATATGGTGTAAAGAAAAAAAGTACGGATACATTAACTTTTGGTGGGTCTGTAGTTACGGTGGTGTGCATTTTTCGCATACAAGAGTTTCTTGAGATGGATAATAACTAAATTAGTAAATTTGTGTCTTTGCAGATCACACTTTATCAGAAGAGATTATGCAGAAGATTTTATCAGGTATGTCCACATCAAACATTTGTTTGTATTTATATTTTGTATTGTAAGTAATAGACTAGTATGTTTTAATTCACTCTTTTTCTGTTTCAAGCTTTTTGGTTTCAGTAATGCTGGGTGTTTTTTAGTATGCTCAGTGTTCTTGTCTTTGGTATGCTCTTTTATGTTGATCCCAATTGTTTTCTTTTTCCCTTTCAGGAAATCAAGTCAGTTTGGACGACTTATCTCCAGAAGAAGCACAACAGTTTCAGAGAGCAGTGGCATCTGGCGAACTAAGTAAACTAATAAAACCCTGGGACCCATGGTGGTTTAACCTTTCTGCAAAAACAGTTTCATTTAGCCGTGAAGGAACTCAACTCGTGAAGCCACTTCACCAACAAGATGATACAGCATTGCCACTACAGGATACCCTTGAAGGTGGTCAATCCAGTGAGGTTCCTCCTGGACCTGAAAACCCACTTCCGCCTATCAACAAACTGAGTTCAACAAATCCATCCTCACTTTTGTCAGTTCACCTTATCGATATTATATATAGCTGCTGCTTTACACTTCGCCTCTACAATGGAGATTGGAAATCTGATGCGTTCGATGCAGCAGTGGTCGTTTTAAGCTTGTCCTCTGTATTAGGCGAAGGCGTGCAACCTGAGAGTGTAACAGAAGCCCTAGCCCACAGCTTGAAGCAAACATGTTCAGCATCTTATAAATATGCAGGTGGGCTTCGATTCGGGGTGGGTCTTATTAATGATGTCGTAACTCTACTTCATCTTGGGCGAAACGCACTGGTCTGTGCGCTTTGTGATCTACAGAGACTTATTCAGGCTGGAGGACATGAGTTGAGATTCGGAAACTTGAGAAAGTTGAAGAAGAGTGAGATGAAGACTAAGCTTAAACTTGACAGGAAAATATATTTCATGATGTGCTGGGTTTATGGACAACCAAATGAAGCTTGGATTTCATTGGCAACCCTTGTTGAGATGGAAAAGGGTGCTATGGCTGAAATTTGTAGTGGAGGTAAAAGTAAACCAATTAATATCAATGGTGAACAGGAATCCGAAAACAAGGTTTTCATTGAGGAACTTAAGTAAACACTGTTTTGCCAGTCGACATGATCATGTCCTACCCAGGGAAATCACGTTGAGAAGAACATTTTGGCTTGTGGATCCATACAGAAAAGAGTTTGGGGAGTTTTGCAGAGAAGGTTTCTTAAGTGCCACGTGGCTTTGTTAATGGTTCCTGTGTAAAGAATTGGCTAATTAGGTTTTTCCTTTTCTAGTTTCTTAATTTCGTTCTTCTCTTCCCTTTTTTTCTACTTGAGGATCGCCGATCTAACTGGAACCCTTAAATTATATACCCAAAATCCAAATTCTTCTTCGTTCTCTGATTTATTTACAAAGTTCAGATTTTTATCCATTATAGCCGCATATCGATGTCGAAAAAGATGAGAACTTTGAGGACGAACAATGGCAAAAGAGTCGAAGAAGTCGATAAAGATCATGCTGCATATCTTCCTGAGGAATTGGTAAGCGAATACATTCTCACTAGAGTACCAGGTCGGACTCTAGCTCAGTGGAGCTGCATCAGTGAGTTATATGGTACAATTCAATTTTTAATGATTCACGATTTGCTGCACTTCATTATGTTCAAAACAAAAGTAAGTTGAGTCTAATCTTTAATCTTTAATATCCTTAATGTATTGATGAGGGGTGGCTTCGATAGGGCTTACCTTTATTGGTTGGAAGACAAAGATAATGATGATAATCATTTATTTATTTATTTTATACGAAAAACAAGAGACAAGGCACCTAGATAGATTGCCTGCTCAAAGCTACATCCAAGGTGTTGCCTGTGTTGGCTCTAGCAACAAGCAGAAACCCGAGAAATGATAATCATCTTGATCCTAAATTTCTCACCCGTCTAGTAACCCGAGAAATAATAAATGAACTAGTATACAACTGGTGGATACATGTATTTGTGTCATGGTTTTGGTTTTGATTCATTATTATTTATTTATTTTTGCTCCATAAAGAAAAGATTTATTAGAAAAATGAGTGCATACAAGGAAAGAACCAAAGTAGCGAACCTCCACCAAAACACCCATGCGACTGACAAATACAACCAGAATAAGACCCGTAAGTACCAAGGCAACGACAACAGTCAAGACCCCAAAAATAAAAGAAACAACCGTTATGCCAAAACAACCGGTTAAGGGGACATAAAGAACAATTCCTTCCATTTAGTAATGACATCCCCAACCGCTATGCCAGACATACATAAAGAGTATCTGGCCCATTGGAAAACTTTCGGTTTGATTTCAATGATCAGCTCTTCCCCTTTATCTCCTTGTTATCGAAGGTTCTAGCATTCCTCTCATTCCATATAATCCAACAGATTGCAACCGGCAGACGCTTCCATATTTCTTTACCGCGAATAGATAAACAAGACGTTGACCAATTCTTGATAAGATCCAAAGAGGAATGTGTAAGATCGATGGATCTGTTAGCTTCCAAGCAAAAAAATCTCCATAATTGATTAGTTAAGGAGCAGTTCAGAAAAAGGTGGGCGTTTGTCTCAAGAGTGTGTTGAATCTTCAATTACTCCACCAATCACTCCACCAATTACTCCACCAATTACTCCACCAATTACTCAAATTATTTTGTAAATTTAGTTTCTCTCTTTACTTTGTTGACTATATATACCTCCTATTTTGGAGATGAATACATAACAATTAATCTTGAGTTGAACCTTAAGTTTAACATGGTATCAAAGCTCCATGGTGAGTTGAGTGCTTCTTAGTAATAGTGAGTGCTTCGTTACTTCGATTTATCTTTCTTCCGCTGGCTTAAGGTTCTTGTTTTTCTCTATACACTTATTGAAACAAGTAAGTTGTACTACCGATTTTATGATAAACTTGTTATGTTGAGTTTATGATTGTTCTTTTTTAAATCCTACTTAATCTTGTTAATCCATTTATCTTGGACTAAGTAAGTTGTACTGCTGTTTTTGTTTTGTACAAACAATTATCATCTTTGATCAAGATATTTTTTTTTTATCTTAGCTAATTGAGTTTGTTTTTTTCTTATAAGCAAACCCCTGTTAAGTTTGTTTTCATATATTTGGTTGATTTGTCGAACTTAATTTATCTGTGCAAGAGAGAAAACTTGATTTGAATTTGAACTCTTACCGTTTTTACCCTTATAGGACTTATTCCTCATATTCGATTACTCATATAATTTTTAGCTGCTAGCTAGTATCTATCCGGTTTGTTTTTCGCCCCCCCATAAACAGTTGTGTACACAATCAGTTTCATTTGTACCTTTTTTAGTCTCACTTGTAAAAAAAAAAAAAAAAACGCTTGCCAAGTTTTTCGCAAGCTGCTTGCGACCTGTATTTATACTTCATATAGTTTCATCTTTAATTGTGATAATGTCTCCCGTTAGATGTTATGTTTACTGTGGAAGCAATTCACACTTCGTGGAGAAATGTTTCAAGAAAATTGGCTATCCCGATTGGTGGGACGCCTATAAAATACAAATAAAGATCGACCAAAGAGGGGTAGATACATGTACTTCAATGATGACTCCGACGACAGATACTCATTCTTCCGTGGTTGAATCTCATTCTTTGGTGAATTAGAACCTTTTTAAGCAATCAAGTAAAACCGATACGGCTTTACTTACTACAAATTCAGAAAAAGATCATGGTTGGGTACTTGACTCCGGTGCCACTAATCACATGACATTTGAAGCATTTATCTTGAAAGATGCATGTGCACCTGAATGCTCAAAGGTGTATAATGCTAATGGTGTTCCGTATCCGGTTATTGGAGCTGGGAGAGTTGATCTGAATTCTTCTTTGACTTTAGAACATACTCTGTTGATTCCTTCTCTTTCTAATAATCTTTTGTCTGTATCACAAGTGACTGCACAATTAAATTGTGTAGTATTAATCTATACGACTTTTTGTTTTCTTCAAGATCTTGGTAACGGGAAGATAATTGGGCGTAGTACTAAAAGAGGGGGGTTATATTACATAGATGATGTGTGTGAAGGACGGTCTTTGTCAGCCAAGGGATCATCTCATGCAAATGAATATCAAATTCTATTTTGGCATCACCGGTTGGGTCATGTTTCTTTTGGTTATTTGCAACACTTATTTCCAACTTTATTTTTAACCTGCAAGCCTTCTGATTTCAGTTGCAAAACTTGCATCTTAGCAAAGAGTCACCGTGCGACTTATCCTGATAACTTTAGCAGAAGATTAATTCCTTTTGCTTTGGTTCATTCTGATGTTTGGGGGCCTTGCCGGATTACAAGTAATTCAGGATTTCGTTGGTTTGTTCTATTTGTCGATGATTGCACGCGTATGACTTGGCTTTATTTGATGAAAAATAAAAGTGATGTAGTTGGTATTTTCAAATCTTTTCATGTGATGATTCAAACACAATTTTCCACCACCCTAAAGGTTCTTCGTTCTGATAATGGTGGCGAATATGTTAATGAAGTGTTACAAGGTTATTTCCAGGAACATGGTTTAATTCATGAGACTACTTGTCCTTCTACGCCACAATAAAATGGTGTTGCGGAGAGGAAGAACAGGCAATTACTTGAGATTACTAGAGCTTGTTTGATTGGAGAAAACATGAGGCCACATTTCTGGGAAGAAGCTATCACTAATGCAGTGTATCTTCTTAATCATGTACCGACTAGTGTTTTGAAATTTCAAACACCCTTGGATAAATTGGCTTTGTTTATGATGATTCCTTCTCATCTTAAACTCCCTCCGCGAGTGTTTGGATGTACTGTTTATGTTCAAATACAAAAACATTTGCGTACCAAGCTGTACCCATGTGCACTAAAGTGTGTTTTCGTTGGTTATCATCCGTACTAAAAGGGTTACAAGTGTTATCATCCTTCTACTAGTAAATTTTTTGTTAGCATGGATGTTACCTTCTCCGAGCACGAGAAGTTTTATTCAACAAATGAATCCAGTCCTACTCTTCAGGGATAGAGTCAAATTGAAGAGTTTAATTGGATTGATTTATTCCCAACTAATAGTGAGATAAATCTTCCGGTCAGTGAAGAAATTTCAAGTAACACTCCTGTTTCTACTGATATTGGTGCGATCACTATGACACCCACGAAAACAGTTCAAGAGGTCGAAACTCATGTGATTGAAGTCCCAGTCCTTTCTTCACCAGTAGTACCTACAACGAGTTATCCTCTTGCTGAAACTCATGTGACTGAAGTCCCCGTCCTTTATTCACCAATAGTACCTACAACGAGTTATCCTCTTGCTGAAACTCCCGAGGCAAACCAAAATCCTTTGATTAATACTGACAATACTTGTGAGTTACTTGAAACTGATAAGTACCAATTACCACAAAGAAGTAATCATGGAGTTCCACCAGATCGTTTTCACCTGAAGCAATTAGGAAGGTGAAATACCCTATTTCAAACTACATGTCTACTCATAGATTATCAGAAGCTGGCAAAGCGTTTGTCAGTCAAATGGCATATGCTACTATTCCCAGAACAGTAGAAGAAGCACTATCTAATCCGAAATGGGCTGGTCCTATGAAAGAGGAGATTGTGGCACATGAAGAAAATGGTACATGGGATATAGTCTCACTACCAGAAGGAAAGAAACCAGTTGGTTGCAGGTGGGTATATACTATCAAGCATAATCCAGATGGATCGATTGATAAGTACAAAGCAAGACTTGTGGCTAAGGGATTTACCCAGACTTATGGTATTGATTATCAAGAGACATTTGCTCATGTTGCGAAATTCAATACTATTCGAGTCTTTCTTTCCTTGGCAGAAAACTTAGGATGGGCTCTACAACAATATGATGTAAAAAAATGCTTTTTTACATGGTAATTTGCAAGAAGAAGTCTACATGACTACATCCAGGTTATAATGCTCCAAACAATGCTAATGTTGTGTGTAAGTTAAAGAAGGTTTTATATGGTTTGAAACAATCTCCCAGAGCATGGTTTGGTAGATTTCACATTGCAATGAAGAAGTTTGGGTATATACAGAGTAATGCTGATCATACCTTGTTCCTTAAAAGAGTAGGTGACAAGGTAACTGCTCTTATTATCAATGTAGATGATATGGTGGTAACAGGAAATGACCCTGAAAAGATGAGTAATCTGAAGAATTGCTTGTATTCTGAGTTTGATATGAAAGATTTGGGTGGACTTAAGTTCTTCTTGGGTATTGAAGTTAATCGATCTAGAAAGGGAATTTTCTTGTGTCAGCGAAAATATGTGATTGATTTGTTGAAGGAAACTAGTATGACTGGTTGTACGCCGATCGGGTCTCCTATGGAACAAAATCATGGTCTTGAAGAATATTCTGATCAAATACCAGCAGACAAAGGACAATACCAGAGGTTAGTTGGTCGCTTGATTTATCTTTCTCATACAAGGCCAGATATTGCTTATGTTGTAAGTATTGTAAGCAGATTTATGCATAATCCGGTTCAGCAGCACATGGATGTAGTCACCAGGATACTAAGATATTTGAAGTCCGCACCAGGCAGAGGTTTATGTTTTCAAAACATTGACATCTTGATGTATCAGGTTACACTGACTCAGACTGGGGAGGTAAAGGTGACAGGAGAAGATCAACATCTGGGTATGTTACCTTTGTTGGAGGAAATTTAGTGACATGGAAGTCTAAGAAACAACAGGTTGTTTCCTTATCCAGTGTTGTTGCAGAAAATCCAGTGCAACATGATCGAACAAAGCACGTGGAAATTGATTACTAACTTCATTTATGAGAAACTCGAAGAAAACATTATTGAAGTACCATATGTCCGAACAACACAACATCTGGCAGATATTCTGACAAAGGCCGTATCAAATAATATATTTAACGATTCACTTGTCAAGTTGGGCATCTGTGACATATATGATCCACCTTGAGGGAGAGTGTTGAATCTTCAATTACTCCACCAATTACTCCACCAATTACTTCACCAATCACTCTACCAATCACTCCACCAATTACATCACCAATCACTCCACCAATTACTCAAATTATTTTGTAAATTTAGTTTCTCTCTTTACTTTGTTGACTATATATACCTCATATTTTGGAGATGAATACATAACAATTAATCTTGAGTTGAACCTTAAGTTTAACAGAGTGGACTTACAAAGACAACAGATGTTAACGATGTTGTTACCACTAGAAGATACCACTGCTGAGTTTCTCCGATGAAGATTATCCAAAGTAGGGAGACGGTTTAGAACGCATTGCCATAAAAAGAAAGCGACCTTATGAGGCCAATTAGGACACCAAATCTTCTTAGATGGGAAGTCTGTGGCTTCAATTTCAGAAGTAGCCTTTTGAAGCAGAAACTCAAAGGCTGTGATTATTTATTACAAGTATACAAGGCTGTAATTATTTGCATGGTCATTATACTGGGAACTAGTTTCTTTACATTACACTAAAAACAATAACTTTACTATTATGTAACAACAATAACTTAATTACTATTATCACCAAGCGGAAAAACTTAATTTAATTGTTAACTGACCAAACTTTGTGTGAAACAAAGTTAATCTCATACTCCCTCCATTTCTTTTTAATAGGCCAGTTTTGTTTTTAGAGAAAATTAAGGAAATTAAGAGCATTAATCATTGAAAGTGGTCCCCATTCAATAAAAAGAAGAAGTGAAATGGTCCAAAGACTTCAAAAATATGTTTCCAAAAAGTTAAGAGAAAAGTGATCATTTGTTTCCCAATTAAGAAACCAACCTATTTTTTTGAAACATTTATTTATAGAAACCAGTCTATTAAAAAGGAACGGAGGGAGTATTTTTTCTATGGATTGCATTCTTATTTTTTAAGGAACCCGGGTTCCTTTGGTAAGATTAAGACCAAAGACTAAAATATGTTTCCAAAAAGTTAACCATAATTATGTTGGAATGAGATTAAGGGGGCTAAAAAAAGTTATAATTATGTTGGAATGAGTGGGCTAATACCAAGCACAAGGTGGGCTAAATGCAGAAAATAGCACGAATTTTAGAGGGTTTCCATGTAATTATTAGAATTTAGGGGGGGCTAGAGCCAGGGTTAGTCAACCCTTGGATCCGCCCTGCTGCCCACATAAATGTATTGTAAGATCAATTTATTCTTGTTGAACAAAATTAAAAACCATATTAAATTGAATTAAGAGAAGAGAATTTGAGAAGTAGAAAGATAAGAAATTCAAAAAGCTAGAGTGGTAAAGAGATAAAAAATAAATGAAACTCAATTGGTTGGACAAGGTGTGTTTAAGAATTAGAGTTTTCTTAAATGGAGGAAAATCTAGATTTTTTTTTCAAGTATCCATTGAGATCTGACGGTGGAGAAGATAGATCTACGAAGAATAATGGAAGGTTACGATCGTACGTGACGTGAGAGGAGTGATAAAAAAAAGTTCAATCAAATTTTAATATGTAAACGGAAACTCAATTTCCATTCATATTGTGATGGATATTCAGTTTTCGTGTTGAGCGAAAAAAGGATACTGAGTTTTAGTCTAAAACGAACTAAGTGTCTATGACCCATCGCTTATCTATAAGGTTAGGCCTGCACACGGTTCGGTTCGGTTAGTAGTGGAACCGATCAACTAACCGTTTATAGTTAGGTTAGCAAATTTAAAAATTATTAAATGTAAACATAATCATATATTAATATATATGTTGATTATGTATTTGATGTATTAAACTAAAAAAGGTTACCAACCCAATGGTATTCGGTTCGGTTAACTCTTTAGTTTTTTGGTTATCAAAAACAATTATTTTTTAATTCAGTTCGGTTATTGTCCGGTTCGGTTCGGTTGTTGTTCAAACCATAAATTAATCTAAGGTTAAAAAAAAAAACCTAGAAATTGATAAAAAAAATCAATCAAAGAGAAAATAACTTACTAGATCATAGAGGTGGTGGTCCTCTTAAGTCTTGAATCTTGATGGAGGTGGAGGAGTCGGCACAAAAGAGAACATATATTGAAACGCGGTACAAGAACTGGAGAGGAAGAGAAGAAGAAATGAAATGGCCAGCATACGAGTTCGGTTTTATACTCTAGGATTACCGATTTTAGACGGCTAGGATTAATCCTAATAATAATCGGTTATCGGTTCGGTTTCGGTTCGGTTAGTAGTGGAACCGATCAACTAACCGTTTATAGTTCGGTTAGCAAATTTAAAACCGAAATCGAACTAATGGTATTCGGTTCGGTGAGGTTACGGTTCGGTTAGTGCGGTTATCGGTTCGGTTTTGTGCAGCCCTATATAAGGTGGAACATATCGGTTCCACTTACTATCCAAGCGAAGGGATTTAACCAGCTTTGAGCGATGCGATTTCCCACAGTTGTTGATCTCGCTGTAATCTAGCTATAACCAAGCAAAAATAGCTACCATAGTGTGTGGCCTAACAATTCCCTAATTTCCTTGCATTCACCTGGACAATTCCAACAATCTTGTAGGGGCCGTTCAATCATTGATGATTTAAAAACTATCTGAATTGTTCTCCACTTTCTTCAGCAATGAAGGTGATTCCCATGACATGATATACAAACCATCAAGCACATGCTTATGTTCCCACAAAGTGATGGAGCCAGGTCATTTATGTTTTTTTTTCTCCTGGCACCATTAATTAACATGGAAATAACAAAGTAATACGAAAGCCTGTAGTATAAAAGTTTTCCATTTTCATGATAACATCATTAATTGCATAAAACAGACCCCAATGAAGTATATAGGAAAAACGAATATGCTACCTTGATCTTTATTTGTCTCAAACCCCATGATTCTATAGCATTGTTAGAGTAAGGCCGGGATTTGGCTGATGGCGTGGTTGGTCGAAGCTCCAATAGGTAGCCTTAAATCTTTTTAAATACACCTATATCGACGAAGAAATTATGCACATTGATGCCAAGAATTGACAACAACAACACTGCATGTCAAAATAACTATAACTGGAAGAATTTGTGTTTCGCCCTCCAATGATTACATCTATGAATCAACCTATAATAACATGTCGATGTAGGCAACCATTTGTGCAACAAATTCACTAAACTATAAACTATAAGCTAACTATTAGATTAATTACAAAATTGGTCAAAAAGACCAAAACAAAAAATTCCAAAATGAAATAGATTAAAGCTTTTTAGATATCATTTATATATATACCAAAATATGAAAAAATACTGTTCATTTAGCCAAAATGGATATTTGACCCTGAATGTTTTTTATTTATTAATCTGAAGAAACAAATATGTCCCTATCTTCTACAAATTTGTTTTTCCCTTTCTCACCCTCTGATTACTTTGTCGCTTAAGAGATTCCTTCAGGCTAGGGTTCATTAATTGTGTACATGAAAAAGGATGATATTGACATTAGAACGAAAGAGATAACTGCTAATGCTGACTACTTTGTTATACCGCAGCAAAAGTCCCGAAAACGATAAGATCCCTTTACTCTTTTTCTTTCTTGATCACGATGTTCACTGGATTTGGCTCTACAAGGAGAAGTAGAGCCAAAACTTAACGATTTCTCTAAGGCCTTGGGATAAATTATCATAAGTCAAAAATAACAGTGACACCTCGATTGCGAAAGATGCAGTGTCTCATCAGTTTGTTTTGATCAGTCATGCACGAAGCCTTGGATAAAATCTGTTTCTGTATATGAAGAAAAGAATCTTCATCAAAACCAACATGTATTAAGCTGATCAATGACATTTTCGGACAACGATCAACCCTCTTGGTGGAATGCCTTGACCAAAATCTTATTCACATAATCCTATCATTTCTGTATTGGAAATATTAATGATGCTTAAACAGACAAATAATGTAATCGACAGATAAGATTACAGATTTCATATTGAGCTGAACCAGTTACTTTTTCTAATTAGAAAATCGGTACAAACGATTACATATGAATGTACAAAGGTTAAGAGGCAGGAAGATCTGTAACAGTTTCATCCTGCCAAGAATATTTTTTTATGACCCCGCAGTTAGACCTTATCCCACTTTGATTTCTTGTTCAGCCCACTCTCACATGCTGCACCATCAGTATGAGTTAACTTTGAGTGCAGTCCAGTAGATGCTACTGTCGGAGCACCTGCATAAATTGACAGTGAGGTAAAGGCAATAAGAACAGATATATAGTTTACTCCTACTTACGGGAAGAAGAAAAAAAGCCGGAAAAATAATTATATAAGCATTATAAACGACCAGTAATTTTCCAAACCTTGAAGCGGCATGTTGAGTTTTGGTGCCATGAAAACCGTTCCAGGTTGTGCCCCCCCAGGAGTGAACTCCACTTTCTGATTCCTTTTCCTCTCATGTTCTTTTCTGTCTATTTCACGCTTCATATCAGCCTCTGCAACAGCAACAATGTATCAACATTTGGTTCGAAATCATATTTCCAAAAAGCAACAGGAAAGAATATGTCATAGAGATTTCTCTGCAGGTGCAACACCGCAACTCTTTCTCTTCTTTTTTTCACAAGTTTGGAATTTCAAATGAATTATTAACAAATCTTACAATAAACTAAACAATGCAGTTTGAGGCACAGGATCTAAAGCATAATCATGAAAGGATAAAACTTATAAGTTATATCAGGGATTCAGGGTATAAAAGCAATTGCAAGGTCTGATATTTGAGATATGCTGAAATCCTTGGCATGGACACCAGAGGACCCCATATCGAGAATAATAGAATACAAATAAACTACTTGTAGAATACTAGGCTCTGGGGATATCTTTAAGCCTTTAAGGGAATCTTATTACTTTAAAGAAATGCATTTTGGAATCTAAAAAATCTGAGTGTACAAAACCAAGTATCAAAGGAAATTTTAATTACCGAATTCATCACAGTAGTCACTTTTGTCATATCCATAAGGGTCAAACACATATTTACTGAAGCAGCTTCCTATCTGGTCTATCCCTTGGTAACTGACAGCGTGTACCAGGAAACCAGGGTTGAGATACTCCTTCCTATTGCGCACTTCTGCGTTAAAGCTTTTCCCAGCTCTCTTAAGAGCGAGAAACTTATTTATTCTTTCCTGCACCCAACAAAAAGAGAAGTTAACAAATCTCAGGATTCAAAACTGATTAAGAAACACGCAGAAAGATTTTCCTAGAGAACAAGACTGCCGATCCTAATCCACCAATCTAAATTCTAGAATGACAATGTCTAAGTACATACTATAAAAATTATAACAAGACAAGGGTATCTTGGCTGGTATTAGTAGAACCCACACATGTTTCCAAGTATACTTCATCAGTTTTATGGGGCAAGGTATCCTTGCAAGTCTGCAATTAACTTATGATACAAAGTTAGACTATGACACTTACTTGCAGTTCTTCAGAGCACTTAGTGTTATAGTCTATAACACTATAACTCTATATAAATGGGATGAAACCATTTTCATCATGGTTTAAAATAGGTAAAACCAAATTCTACCAAAACTAAAACACAATGAAACCAGTTTCATCCTTGTTAAAAATGTGTGAGACAAACTCAACCCACTCTAAAACATGATGAAACCAGTTTCATCCGAGTTTAAAATGGATGAAACCAAATTCAACCCAATTTAGTATATGATGAAACCAGTTTACAGTGAGTGATACCTAGTTCAAAAATCATAGTTTCATCCTACCTATAGATGAAACCCGTTTTCATCCTAGTTTAAAATGGGTGAAACCAAATTCAACCCAATTTAGTATAGGATGAAACCAGTTGTATCCTAGTTTAAAATGGGTGAAACCAAATTCAACTCAGTTTAGTAAAGGATGAAACTGGGTTTCATCATTTGTTTACAGTGAGTGATACCTAGTTAAAAAAACAGAGCAAAAACAGAGTAAAAAATAGAGCAAAAAATAGAGCAAAAAAATTAGTAAAGGATAAAACTGGGTTTCATCCTTGTTTACAGTGAGCAAAAATCATAGTTTCATCCTACCTATAGATGAAACCGGTTTCATCCTAATTTAAAATGGGTGAAACCAAATTCAACCCAATTTAGTATAGGATGAAACCCATTTTCGCCATGTATATTCAACTCAATCTAGCAGAGGATAAAACCAGTTTGAAAAATTTCTTATCTTCTGAATTGAATTAACATAAAACCCTAATTTGAGAAATTTAATTAAATTAAACCCATTTGGCTTGAAATTTTTATGTTAATATCTAAGTAGCATTTGCAACACCATTTGCAAACACTTCTAAGACTTCTTAAAAACCCAATTGAATTAGGAATCATACCAGTAATTTCATTATCATGGAAATTAATCTTACGAAGAGCCGATAACTGACCGATTTTCTTTGATAACCGGACGCTCAACCCTTTCCATGGGAGTTGTATCGCAATAACTGCACATTTGATACCAACCCAATCACTGGAACAAGCTCCTGAATTAGATTCATTCCAACTCTTCAAATACCCGTACGGATCGGTTAATTCATTCTAACTAAATCTGGGTTTCATCCTTCACGGGTTCGTCTCTGAACATCAGAAGCAAAAAAAAAAAAACACAAAAACAGGAGGGGAAGAAAAACCCAGTTAAGATAATATACACTCGTAGAAATTTTACCGCTAGTGAATTGATTCCAACGACAAGGCCATCATCTTCTCCATCTTCTTAATTGGATACAGAAACAAGACTTTTTACATTTTCCATGAGACAAACTGCTGAGTGTTAGTTAGGGGTAAAACCAATTTTAATACCACCACCAATAACCTGACCCTGCTGAGTGTTAGTTAGGTAAAAAGTGGATGATGCCGATGGTGGTGTTGGAGATTTGTGGAGGAGATGGTAGAACTATGGATTTTTTTAGATCTGGTTTATGAGGAGATGGAGAAGACGAGAAGAATATATCCTTTGACGGTTCCAAAAGGGTAGTAACGTAAGCTACTCATTTAAAGATTCCTTTGGACATTTGACCCAGGCTGAATCTTAACTGTCCATTTGGCCCAAAAAAAGTGTATTTTTGGCTATATAGCCCGTTTTCTGTAGATTAATTAGGGACAAGCACGCCATTAATAATAATACTTAAAATACCTTATATAGTTGCTTCTATAACATAGACAATAGATGATCATTTGTAATTACATAAATCGTAATTGCTTCAAAAATAGAAACTTTACTAGTTCACAAAATGCAAAATCAGACGAATTTCAAAGGGTTTTTTTTTTTGGTACTCAGGTTTTGTCCAATTTTTGAGTTTGGTCTAACATTTGTCCAGCTTGGTATTTTGTACTTGGAAAAGACGTTGACCCGCGTTAACTCGGTTAGAAAATGCCGTGTCCAATTTTGTGTTAATTAAATAGGAAAATACTAAAAGGAAATTAACTTTAGTAACAATAACCTGCTAAGTCCTAACAGTACACATGTACGCTCAATATTATGTATATCTCAAAGGTGTAGAGTCCTCCTAAATTTAACACTTATAACCCTAAAATCTATCGACTCATCTCATGAGTCGGTTTATTCTCTCGGCAGACACAAAGTTTTTAGGTTTTTCAGAGACTTTGTCATTAAAATCATTGTACATCGGTAAAAATCTGCAAATAGAAGTGTTCTTCTTGGGGTTTATTGGTGTTTTGTGGATTTGGAAGTAGGATCCGTAAGATTTTGGGGAGATTGAAGTGTTTTTTTGATTGTTCTTCATCTATTTTAGTGGTAAATGTGTAAGATTTACATAATTTTGTTATATTTCTTCCTTAATCTATCTATTTTTAGGTGGTATGTGGTAAGATTTCAACTTTTTGTTGTTTAATCTATCTATTTTTCGATTGAATAATTTAGGGTTTTAATTTATTTTTTTAGGGGTTTTCGAATTGGGTACTTTTTAATACTTGAAAAGGGGGAAAATAATGTGGATTTGTATTTTTAATGGTGACTTTGTCGAATTTTGTCTGTTTTCGACAAATTTAATATTTGGGTTATTTTGTTTTTGGTACTCAAGTTTTGACCAACTTTGATGTTTGGTCTAACATTTTTCCAGCTTGGCGTTTGGTACTTGGAAATCACGTTGACCAGCGCTGACCCGTTTAGTCTTGACTTCTGTTTAGTATTTTTTTTTTTAAATTAAATAAAATCTATTTAGTTAACACCGTTAACATGGGCGTTAGCAGTTTAATGGAAAAACCCTATTTCATGTTCTTCCCTAAACTGAAACTCAAACAACCCAGATATATCACAAGATTTAACCGATAGACACTACCAACACCATCACCACTCAATATTGTTCATCATTCAAAACACCAACCAAGAACCGCTATCACCCTCACTCAATACAGTTCGTCATATTTTCTGATTGCAATTAAGAATGAAAATTCAATGCAATTTAGGGAATTGAGTAAAACCCTAGCAAACACAATTCACAAACCACAAGAACAAGATATAACAGAAACCCAATTTGAGGCAATTGATTGAAACCCTTATTGAATTGAATCGATTGTATTATGAACCCAAATTGAAACCTTAACAAGATTCATCAAAATCGACTATTGAAATGAAAATAAAATTCCAACTGAAACTTACCCTAGTAGGAGAATAATCAAGAGATGGAAAACACACCTACTGTACTAGCATTGTTATGATTCTGACACACACTGATTTGATGAAACTCATACAAGAACTACACAAGACGGTGAAACGTCGACCTTGATCTTCTATACCTACGCTGGTAGTGGAGATGGCGGCCGTTGTCACCGGTATAACAACAACCATTATTGAATCGATTCTACTATAAACCCAAATTGAGATCCAAAGAAAAATCAAAACCTTGACTAAAGAAACGAATCATATCTGCAACAACCATATAACCTTTGTTTGGCTTCTATTTTCATCAAAATCTCCAAAATCAAACCCTTGTTTCTAAATCTCTGCAAAAAGAAAGAAAAAAAAAATTACAGTGGAGAAGAAAGAGAACATAGAGTTGGTAGCAAATACGACGACTACAAAGAAAATAAAAAAGAGTTTGTGAGTCGTTAATTTGGACCGGTGGAACTCGGGTTGGACTGGTGTGATTGGGTACCAGAACTGCTACTGCTCATAATCACGAAAGATTGAACTTGGGTTAAGGACTTGGTTAGTCATTGTTACTAAAGTGAAAGATATTTTAGTATTTCCATATTTAATTAACTGAAAATTTATCTCAACAGAGTCAACACAGGTCAACGTCATTTCTAGGTACCAAACACCAAGCTGGACAAATGTTAGACCAAATAGCAAAGTTGGTCAAAACTTGAGTACCAAAAACAAAATAACCCTTAATATTTTAGGATTTTGATTATATGCAGTGATAACATACTTTTTTCGATTACTTTAGTATGCATTGACTAACTGTTTGATTTGTGACTTTATGTGTATAAATTTAACTTTTAGTGTTATATTGTATGCAGAATGGATGAGTCTGAATTTCTCAAGTTTTACCCCACTAAAGATGATTATCTAGTGGGTACAAGTAGGTCTAAAAATTACACTAGGAAATATGTGAAAAGGCGTGATTATTTGGTTGAAGAAGAGTTATATTGGTTGTCATTATTAAACAAGTATGACAAGCCAAATAGTACTACAGGTAATGAACGTCATGAAGAAGTTACAAGTCAGGTGGGAGAAGTAAATATGAATGTTAATGCAAGTGTAAGTGTAGATGGTGGTGCTGATTTAATTTGGTTGGTTGTAGTAAAGATGTAGAAGAGGTTGGTGATAGTACAAGAAAAGTTAGTAAAGGTGGTAGTAAAAGAAAAGATAGGAAAGGTGTGATTGCAGTTGTAGATTTAAGTAGTGGTATAAGTGATGTAAGTGGGAATGGTGGTGTTGTAAATGTAACATGGAGGTTGATGTGGATTTGAGTCAAGTGGAGTCAATTACTCAAGTAGAAACAGATGAGGTGCAAGCAACTAAGAGACTGGTCCACAACATTGATGAATGTAATCCTGTAGAGAAGTATTTTTCTGCTAGTCAGTCTGATGTAGAACAAGAGACAGAATTCCATGAGTGTGATAAGGCTGATAAAGAGGATAACTTGACAGAGCAGATTGCAAGTGTTAATTATCAAGAAGTCTGTTGAATGGAATGATTATGTGGATGAGACAGGCAGAGTGTATGAAGAGGAAGAGTTGAAGACTTGGAACATCAGCATAACTATTCTGGAAAAGATGTTGGTTGGGAAAGAATGGTGTTCAGCAGATGAGTGTAGAGATTACATAAAAGTTCAGAACATCTTCCAGAATTTTGATATTCAACAAGTGAAGAATACCCAAATTCAGCAACATTATAAATGCAAGCAGGCACCGCATTGTAAGTGGTATGTTTATTTCTATAGAATTTGGGACAAATTCACTTTTAGGTGCAAGAAAGGTGAATTTGAGCATACATGTCACTCAAAACATGGAATCCACCATCCTTTAGCCAAAGCAACGTCTGAATTAATTGTTCAGTTTTTTTTTTTAAATTAAAGTTATTAATCTATATATATATATGCATTAAATTATTGACTAACTCTTTAAGTTTTTATTTTGTAGGTGGGTATTCAGAGTTATGTTGGATACTTATAAAGCTCATCCTAAGTACAAACCACAAGATTTCGTAGATGAAGTGAAGAACGTTCACCAAGTGGAGATTGGTTACTGAACTGCTTGGAAATCTTGGCATATGTATATGGAGATAGTTTATGGTAATTATGAAGACAATTATACTATGGCCCATGAATTCTGCAAACAAGTTCCAAAGAGAAATGATGGTAGTATTTCTAGTTCTGCAACAGATGCAGCTGGTAAGTTCAAGCACTTAAGAGTTCTTTGGATGATTTTAAGAATGGTTGTAGACCTATTATAGGTTTAGGTGGATGTTTTCTTAAAGGAAAATATGGTGGTGTTTATTTAGTTGTAGTATCCTTAGATGGAAACAATGGACTCTTTCCAATTGCCATATTTATTTGCAGAAAATAAAATAAAGATAATTAGACCGAGTTCCTTAGGATTTTTGCTCCATACTTGAAAGAACATCCAAGAGCTCTGACCTTCATATTAGACAGAGAGAAAGGACTAATATCAGTTGTTAATGTAAACTTCAGTGATGTGAGACATCATCATAGGTATTGCTTCAAACATATGTACAAGAATATGAAAAGATATCACCCAGGGAAGCATTTGGAATCTCTTGTTTGGAATGTTTTCACTATAGATAGCTGTTTCATCTTCTAACGCCCATGGATGGATGACGGGAGATGTAAGATCACAATCAAGAGCATATATCGAGATGTAAGATCACAAGAAAGAGCATATCTCAAGATAATATGGGAGATGTAAGATCACAAGCAAGAGCATATCTCGAGAGAGAACAATCATCATAGTGGGCAAGAGACTTTTTAGACACTTCTTCAAGTTGTGAACACATCACTTCCAACTTTTGTGAGGCATTTTTTAGACTTAATAGTTTTGTGCTTATGCAAGTTTCTTGAGAAGTATCACTTGATGATTATTAGGTTGATGTTTGATAGGAGAGAACAAGGTGACACTTATGAAGTTGTATGAGTTTTCCCAAGAGCATAAGGTATCTACAAACTGAATAAGGCAATAACACCAGCTTTTCAAAGAGTACCCACCAGAAAATATGTATGGACAATTCTTGATAATAAAAAAAAGGAGGTTCTTGGGTGGTGAAATTGTCCAAGCATCAATGTTCATGTAGGTATTGGGATGTCACAGGCATTCCTTGTGATCATGCTATCAATGCTTCATTTTATAACCAAAATATATACTGGAAAGAGTAAGTATATCATACTTTAGATTGTTCAGTTTGTATTGTTAGTGTATTACTGCATCCTTGTCTTGTTTTTATTATATTTAAACTATGGAACTTGTCTTGCTTCATATCTACAGGTTTCTTGATGACTACCAATTTGTGGATAAGTACAGAGGAACTTATGCAGGAATAGTTGGTCCACTGGACAATGAATTTGAATGGGCACCAAAAGCTGATATAACTCATAAACTTGTACCACCACCATTTGAGAGGTCAAAGCAGACCGGGAACCCAAAGGAGAAGAGATGCAAATGAGGCAAGAGGTGGAAATTCTCAAAAGAAACAATGTAAAATTTGTGGTGAATTTGTACATAACTAGAGGACTTGTCCTAAAAAGTATGACCCTCCTACAAAACAAGGTAAGAATACTATTCTTTTTTAAATTTATCTTTATCTTTAAGGTTAGCTTTAATTTTAATTTTTTCCATATGTCTATTTGTTGTATCTTTAACTTTAAGTTTATCTCTATGTGTGGAAGGTACAGTACCACATGCTCCAAGGAATCCAGTTAGAGACTTTGAAGAACATTTTGAATAGCTCAATCAAGATAAAATTATTGAACCTGATGTAGTTGTTGCTAGGGGCAGAGGAAGAGGAAGGAAAGCTGACAGATTAGGTGGCAGAGGTGAAAAGACATGTGGCAGAGGTAGAAGGGGAGGTGGAATTACAACTGGCAGAGGTGTAAGGGCAGTTGGAATTACAGCTGGCAGAGGTGGTACATCTAGAAGATCAAGCGGAGCATAATACTTACTTTTTTGGGACCAAGTAGAAGAACCAATAGCACCTCCTCCAGCATGGGTCCCTCCTGATAGAGGTGTTACAATAGGTGTAAGAAGGGGTGCAGGTAGAGGTGGTAGAAGGGGTGCATGTAGAGGTGTTACTACAATCCACAAAAGAAGAGGTGAGATAGTTGGTTATGGGATTCTAGAAGGGGGGATAGATGAAGTTCCAAGACATAAAAGGAATCCCATTAGGTCTCAGGTGATTTCTTTACTATTGTTTTTTTTATTGTATTTTCTTACAAGTACAAACTTTGATTTCAAGTTTACTATTATATTTCATGCATTTTGGAGACATGCACTAACCACTAAATTTTGTCTTAGGCTTTTGCAGCTGCTACTGTACAAGAACCATATGTTGCTGCAATACAAGAACCAAATATAGTTGCTGATGTGCAAGAGAATTTTGTTCTTGCAGTACCAATTGAAGACTTAGATAAATGTTTTATGAGAGGAAAATATAGTGGTGGTGTTAGAACTAGAGGTGGTGTTAGAACCAGAGGTGGTGGTGTTAGAACAAGAGGTGGTAGTGTACCAAACAAAAGGGCAAGACTCACTCCTGATCTTGTATTGCCTGATCCAGAGATGGACCCTGGATTTCCTTCACCACTAAGGAGAAGCAGAAGAATTCAAAGGGTTCTAAGTAAGCCCCTTAATGTAATTACTATTGATCTTACTGAAGAATGATCACCAAACACTAAACTTCACCTTTTTTGGACCACTGCAGTTGCTTTGTTTACATGTCAACAGGTTTGAACAACCTAGGTAGTTTCTTTATGAACTAGTTTATGACTGTGTTTTCATCTTTTTGAACTATCTATGAACTAGTTTGTCTACAGTTTGTTAGTTTTCTTCTTTATACATTTTTTTTCTATGAATGTTGATGCACATTTCTGTGTGAATGGATTATTGAATATTACTCAAGAACAACAAACTAGAAATAAATAGATTAGTACTTAAAACATCTTACTTGGTGCATACATCTTACTAGGTTCATATATCTCTTGATTCATTACAACTTACTAGGAAACCTTATATCTTATAACTTCCTGCTTTACTGAAACTTAATCTTCTTACATGTTTGACATAAATAGTATCTTTTGCCAATAGATTTTGGTTGTCTATATGTGAGTAGCTTCATCTTACCATCACAGTATGGATCTGTGCATGGTAAGAGGTTGATATTGCAATTATAATCCATGTGATCAGCTTCCCCACATGAGTAGCAGTAGAACTGTTTGTCTTTCAACCATTTTTCTTCATTATTCAGAGGGGGTAGAATAGGTAGTATAATACATTCATGTGAAGCTACATAAGCATCCAACCAGATGAAAACTCCACAATAGTTGCACTTCACATAAGGTTGGAAACCTTTTTCACCATTTCTAAGAAACATGTACCCCTTTCAGTTGGTTAGACTACATTTTGTGCCTTTCCAGGGACAATCATATCTCTGTCAATATGACCAGCAGAATACATAAATGGCACTTGATAGTTGATAATGAGCTTGAACCCTCCATTGTGTTCTTTTGTGTGAAAATTTGGCAGG
Organism: Papaver bracteatum; assembly: GCA_023529315.1. Classification (NCBI taxonomy): domain Eukaryota; kingdom Viridiplantae; phylum Streptophyta; class Magnoliopsida; order Ranunculales; family Papaveraceae; genus Papaver; species Papaver bracteatum. Next base: position 17,683 of record JAJJWX010000540.1, on the reverse strand, counting down.
TTCATATAGTTATTGAATAAAAAGATGAGAAAGTGTTTGAAAGTAGATAAATGAGCTTTTATAGGGACCGGATTGTTCAACGGTCAAATTTTGAAAAACCCAAAATCCGACAGTTGAATTTCAAGAATCTTGCACGTTCAGTTAAATAGAAGCATTTGAGTTATTAACCAAACACGTGTTTAACGATATTAAGTAAATATATATTTTTTGTAATACCCCGATATTCGGCAGTGGTTGGATGAATGGAATATAAGTAATGATTTGTCCTTTCCTAACACCGAGCCCTTTTTAGCACAATTGGCTCCAGAATTGGCAGAAAACTCTACAGTTAAGCGTGCTCGGACAAGAGCAATCCATGGATGGGTGACCTCCAGGGAAGTTTCTACAAATACTCTCAGAAATTATCGGACGATCAACTGGTATACCCGTCATCCCAGATATTTCATATGGGCGATCAACTGGTATACCCGTCATCCCAGAAATTATCGGACGATCAACTGGTATACTCGTCATCCCATAAATTATTTCCTTCACTAATACTCTCAGATTCCATAATGAATTGAGCAATATATGTTTGTTTGGAAATCATCCAAAAACAAACCCTCCTGCTAGAGTGAAAACATATTCACTCGTAGACTTGGACTCCTCTGAGTCATCTATCCAGTTTGCATCAAAAAATCCCTCAAGGATAGCAGTATACCTTTCATAAATCAAATAAAAGGTCAAAGAGTATTTTAGATACCGTAATACTCTATTGAGTGCATCTAAATGCTCCTGCTCCAGATTACAAGTATACCTACTTAACTTACTCACAATATAGGCAATGTCTGGACTCTTGCAGTTCTCTTATAAGATAGCATGTTTTCCTTATTTTTTGTGCATGTTGTATATTAGGGAACTGTCGAGCTTCAATAGTGCTCTGAAAGAGGCCATGCATCCATTCAAAAGCCTACTACTTTTTAGTTTTTACATCATAAAACGGTACTGAGTTAATGATCATCATACCTGACACTTATATGGATTAAGCTGGGAACTTGATTATCTATTTGTCATACATGAGGCGTTGGATACCTGAAACATGACGCACTGGAAGCATAATAGGTCACAATATCCATTCTAGTTTGTTACTGAACTAGCATAGAAAGTTGAGACCTTTAATTTGAAACTTACCATCTGATAGCAAAGAACTAACTTGTTCTTGGATTTTTACGGACGCAATTTTCCTTCCAAAAAAAATGTATATGATACTTGAGCATCATCCCTGCAAGTAAACAAAACCCATTTTCAAAAAGATTAAGATGCCTTGATGGAGTTGGAGAAAAAAAGATGATGCAAAAATGCAGGGTGGTCAGGATGACGATAATGCATCTAAACTTAAAAGAGTATATTAAGATACTCAGTACTTAGAAAACCTGTCGCTATTGGAGAACACTTCTGTTAAATGCAGAAAGTAGTTTTTCTAACTAGAAAGGATCACTTTAAAGTAAAAATTAACCTTAATGAAAAGTATGGTTGGATATTTCAGTGAAGATCTAGATTTTTGATAGGGGGAAAGCCACTTTTACTAGGGGGAAAGCTGACATCAGTCTAGCCTATTTGACTCTGGGTCTGGAAAAAAGTACGAGCTTTCCCCCTATCAAAAATTATGGTTGAAGTTCAATCTGCTATACGACCCTTTACCTTGCATAATTGTAACCCATAAAAATCCTATCAATTTATTTTGTCGCGAATAATAAATTAGTTGTACCGTGGTACAGTAAAATGACATGTTGAATTCCAATCAAATTAACAAAATAGTTATGCTTCAAAACTAAATAAACAAGTTTATTACGAAGAACTCATTAGTTACTGCAAAGTACTGCAAAGGAGTTCACCAATAAAAGAAACAATTTATCGGACACCAATATTAATTCTTGAAAAAGAATGATTGCACATGACCGCCTTTCCAATTGTTTTATATTCTCAATAATTATCCTTGTTATCCCGTTTTAGCGAAGTTAGAGTATTTCGAGGTTTAGCACCAGCCACAGTAAAGCTGTCGACTTTCTTGAATTCTCCGTCCTTCAACCTTGCTACGTATGCATGTCCCGTAAGAGTTTTAGGAAGATCATGATTATGAGAACCACACTTTACCCGAACACGCCATTTTCCATCATCTCCACAAAGAGCACTGAGCAAAAATTGGCACCCACATTTTTTAGTGCCGCAATGCCTTTTCCTCGCATCTGGGGGTTTGATATAGTTTTTACCCTTGTGTCTGACGTTCAAACCACTTCTCTCGCATTGTATTTCCAAATATGATTCCTTACCATTACTATCTAATTTTTTTGCCCTCGATGATTTGCAAACAACGACGCAGTTCAAAGTTTTGCCTAATTCCATGCACCAATTGCGAACTGCTTCCCTGGACTCAAATACCTAATCAAATATAGGATAACAAATCACATTAGATAAGTATTTTGAAAGAACAAATCACATTAGATAAGTATTTCGAATGACTGGATTAGAGTTAAAGCCTATGATAATACCCAACGCACCTCATTGGTTGTAAAAAAATCAGTTAAGTCTGAATTGGAAGAAATAGATTGACTGGAGTCATCACATCTACTGTCTGCAATCGGAAATCTATTTCCATGATTGAGAACCTTAATAAATACACAACGCGAAAGTATAAATTGCATATAAAGATAAGTATACATTAAACTAGTAAACAAATCAATGGCATATTAGGAACTATATTAAGAGGGGAGAGGAAAAGGAATGAACTTTTAAACAAGTCTTTCACCTTAAACAGTTGATTTTCTTCTACATTTGCATCTAGTTGTATTATACTTGTAGAACTACCAAGATATGTTATGATTCGTTTGATTCATCAATTGTCGGTGATGTAGATTCGTTACGGATGTGATAGTCTTCTCCCATCTTGCTTTACCATCGAGATCAAAGTAATAATGTATTCTTTAAAGAAAATTGGATTGCTAGGTTTTTTAAATGATTCGCACGGGAACAATAAATAAAAATAAATAGGTTTAATCATCATATGTAACAATAGAAAATTAGGGTTATACGGGTGTGTATTCTCCAACCATAATTTTTGATAGAGGAAAGCTCGTACTTTTTTCCACCCAATATTGACCCAGAGTCAAATAGGCTAGACTGAGGTTAGCTTTCCCCCTAGTAAAAGTGGCTTTCCCCCTGTCAAAAATCTTTTTTTCCCATGCTAAAGTAGTTTCAAAACCTTCCTGACAAACAATAAACTCAAAATGCGGTATTAGGTAAAGTCAAATTTAATTGATGTAAGACATTCACATTGAAGATTTAAGTCCAGGATAAAGAGGAATAAGGATTTGATAATCCAGTTCAATTGTTCCGGTAAGAAAATACGGTTATGGACCATGTGTAGTGGAATTAAACCTTTCAAGGGTGGGAATAGGCTTTTCCAATCCTGGTATCTCATAATTCATTTTTATTGTTGTTGTGCACGTGCAACTCCTATTTGCAACAGAAACAACCAGAAGCAAACGAATAAAGCCAATTTATGTATTTCAGAACTACAAATAAAAATCAAATCATGAGATAATGAATAATGAATAACCAAGTTACGCAAGCGATTTATGAAGCAGGTCACAAGATCCAAAAGAATGTATATCTGGAATCCACGAATGCTTTGTTCAGAGACACTCTTCAAGAGACACGGTGAAATGCAAGCATAAAATGAGGTAAGTGCAGCTCTGCAACAGGTGCAAGTTGGATCACAACCTCCTCCTTTAGGGACTCTCATCCTCGTGATCATTGCCGGCCGGAATAAAAGAGTTAAATCAGTATTGGTAGATGTAGAATATATATGTAAGTCCAGTCCGTATGTATATTCAAGTCCATGTACTTAGAAGTCCATTATGTCTTGTAACCCTAATACGGGTGTATACAATACTATAAATATATGCCTCATAAACCTAAGAAGGTTAAGAGAGCTTTCATAATCGTTCATGGTATCTAGAGCCAGAACGATCTCTCTATCTAAAACCCTAGCCTCAAAACATTTTCTTCTTCACAAACCCTAGCCTCAAAAACTTTTTCTTATTCTTTACCAACCCTAGTCTTCAATCTTTTTCTTCACATAACCCTATTCTAATCTTCTCTTCTAGTTTTTCTCCTCTGACGAACAACAACCTCCGGCGAACAAAACCGTTTCCGTGAACAGGACGTCGGTGAACAGTGACATATGTGAACAGTATTTTCGTGAACAGCGACGCCAGTGAACAATGTTTTTATGAACAATGTTTCTGAAAACCCTAGTTTCAAAAAAAAAAAAAAAACTCAAAGAACACGATCCTTTTCTTCGTTCTCCTACCATGTCAACTATATCGCAAACGAGTCCAGCTATCTCTGAAGTCGGATCTCCAACCATTGCTGCTTCTGTGTCTGTTAGTATTGGTTCTCTTATGTCTTCCTCTGACAAAGCACCGCATCTTCCTTCTTCTAACAAAATCGTTCTTCTGGACAGAACTAATTACCTCCTATGGGAATCTCAAATTGTTCTCATTCTGAAGTCCCAACGTCTTTAAAAATATCTTGAAGATAGCTATGAGATACCATCAAAAGATCTTACTGATTCGGTCACTGAAGAAAAATCCGCAAACCCTGCTTATGAAGAATGGGAAGTTATTGATCAAACCATCATCTCTTGGATAAATTTCTCTCTTAAAGATCCCTTAAAATCTGAATGCGTTCGTCGTGGAAATTCTCGTGCAATATGGAAATATCTTCGCAGCACTTATGCAACTATTAATCCAGCTCATATTCTTCAACTCAAAGATAATCTCTCGACAATCCAAAAGGGTAACTTATCTATCTCTGAATATATCTTGAAGATTAAAGAAATCTCAGACTCCTTAGCCGCTGTCATGCAACCTGTTTCTAATCTTGAGCTTGTATCTACAACTCTACGTGGCTTGGGTACTGATTGGAGCAATATTTACACTGCAGTTATTTCTCGAACCTCCTTACCAACGTTCACTGAGTTTCATGCCTTTCTTATTCACCACGAATCTCACCTGCAATACCTGCAGAATCTTCAAAATAATATCTCTGAGCTTCAACAACCAACAGCTTTCTTTGATGGTACTCCATCTTCTGGTCGTGGACAATCATCCTAAAACAACTCTGGTAACTCTTCCGGTGGCTTATCTCATGGTCGTGGTTCCTACAATAATTCTGGTGGTTCGTTTCGTGGACGAGGTGGTGGATCAGGACGTGCTAACTGGAACAATGGTGGTCGTAATACTTGGAATGGTGGTCGTGGAAACTGGAACACTGGTAGAGGATCTAATAATTATTCTCATGGAAACTGGCAATCTAATGGCTTTGGCCGAGGGAACAATGGAGGTTTTAAACCTCATAATGGCTACAACATACCATATGGTCGTGGGAATTGGTCCTCAAATCGTGGAAACAATGGAGTACCATCTGTACTTGGTCCGTATCCACAACTACCATCACCTGCCAGTGGTGTGGTGATATTGGACATACCGCTCAAAGTTGTGCTCGTCTCACTCAAGCACAGACTATTGATTTACCTCAGTATTTTTCGGCGATGCATGTTCAATCTATGTCATATGAAAATCATTGGTTTGTTGACACAACTACATCTGCTCATATGACATCTGATGCTTCTCAGATGATGAATCGGGTGGATTATAACGGTAATGATAAAGTACTTGTTGATAATGGTAAACTTTTACCTATTTCAGGAATTGGTGATATCATTCTTACCTCTTCTGCATCAAAGATACCTTTGAAAAATACTCTTCATGTGGCTTCTATTGCCAAGAATCTTGTTTTTGTTGGCCAGCTCACACGTGATATTGATTATGTGTTTGTTTTTGACCGTGATGGTTTTTGCATTCAGGATCGACGAACGAGAGCTCCTCTGTACACGGGCAAGAATGAAGCTGGCGTGTATCCACTCTCTTGCAATACTCTCTCTCGTTTACAACAACTATCTACCTCAGCCTTTTCTGCTACAGCTATTGGTGTTTGTGCTAGTCCATCTGTTTGGAACATGCGTTTAGGTCATCCGAACAGTAATATTTTCCTTTCTCTTAAGCACAATAAGTTTTTATCTTTAGATTCTACTTCATCTTCTATTTCATCTGTATGTTCTAGCTGTGTTGGTGCCAAACATCATCGTCTCCCTTTTCAGTCTCGCACATCTTATTCGAATAAAATTGGTTCCATTATTCATTCTGATTTATGGGGTCCTGCGCTTTTTTAATATAATTGTGGTTTTCGATATTTTTTGCTATTTGTGGATGAATGCTCACGCTTCACTTGGATTTATTTCTTGTCTGACAAAACTCAGGTGTTTAATTGCTTTTTAAACTTCAAAACCATGATTGAAAAACAATTCTCCACATCCATTCTTGTTATGCAAACTGATGGTGGAACTGAGTATGCTGATCCTACAAAAACATATTTCCATGCGAATGGAATTCAAAGTCGTTCTTCGTGTCCTAACACACCTCAAAAAAATGGTTTAGCTGAACAAAAAATTCGACATATCACTGAAACTGGTCGTGCATTGATGTTACAAAGTGGTCTTCCTGAACATTTTTGGGCTGAATTTTATGCTACAACCACTTATTTAATAAATCGACTTCCAACACCATCTTTGTTGAATACTTCTCCTTACTTTGCTGTGCATCATCTTTCTCCTCCTTATGATTTTTTGAAGGCTTTTGGTTGTCGTTGTTATCCTCTTTTGTCTCATTTTCGTCACAACAAGTTACAACCAAAAACTCTTCCATGTGTGTTTATTGGTTATAGTGATCGGCACAAGGGTTATAAATGTTTAGAAGTCCATAACAATCGTGTCTACATCTCTCGTCATGTTGTTTTTGATGAATCTGTTTTTCCATATCATGTTGATGTTGGTGTTGATCTTCATCGTAAATCCAAAACTCCAGCCACTCACACTCTTCTTACTTGGCCTAATACAGTTGCGGCTACTCACCTTCCTTTGTATCCAACACTGCCACCTATTTCTCCTTCCCCTACATTTCCTTCGTCTTCACTTTCCACTACTTATATCACTCCTACCTTGATGGATTCTCCAAGTATCACCTCTACTTTATTTGGCTCTTCGCCTTCGTAATCTCATGTATCTTCTTCTCCTGAACTTGTGTTATCCGCGTCACCTACTTCTGATTCGCTAGCATCGCCCGGTGTTCACGAGCTCCCACAGTCGACAACTAACGTACATCCTATGGTTACCAGATTAAAGGATCACACAATTCAGCTGCGCAGTTTTAAGGGATGTTTCTCCACAAGGTATCCTGTGATGCACTATTTTCTATCTCAATATGATTCTCTACCTGCTGAACCTACGAGTTTTATCATTGCATCTAAATCTCCGGAGTGGTGGGCTGCTATGCTAGATGAAATCAATGCTTTACTTCGTAATCGCACTTGGTCGTTGGTACCTTGGCATCCTGGAATGAACATAGTTGGCAGCAAATGGGTTTATCGTGTTAAACAGAAATCAGATGGCTCTCTTGATAAACGAAAAGCTCGATTGGTTTCCAAGGGTTACTCTCAACAGGACGACATTGATTATGATGAGACTTTTAGTCCCGTTGTAAAACCAGTCACTATTCGATTGGTTCTTAGTTTAGCGGCTTCTTCTTCTTGGACTATCAATCAACTAGATGTCAAAAATGCTTTTCTTCATGGTTCTCTTGATTAGGAGGTTTATATGGCTCAACCTCAGGGATTTGTTGATCCACGGTTTCCTAATCATGTATGTTTACTGCACAAAGATCTTTATGGCTTAAAACAAGCGCCTCGAGCTTGGTATCATCGTTTTGCTTCATTTTTGATCCATCTGGGGTTCAAGTCATCTCAGTCCGATCACTCAATGTTTATCAAGAAATCGTTCTCAGGTATTATTATCCTCTTGTTATATGTTGATGATATCATTGTGACTGGTAGTGACACTAAAGGTATTCAATCCTTACTGCCAACACTTCAAACTGAATTTGCGATGACTGATATGGGATATTTACATTATTTTTTGGGATTGGAAGCTACTCGTACTTCATCTGGTATTGCTCTAACTCAAAACCGGTACACTATGGATCTCTTAAAGAAAGTGGATCTCACGGATTCCAAACCAGTTTCCACTCCGGTAACTCCACGCTCTAAGTTACACTATGATGATGATGCTTTGTTTCCTGATGTAACCTTGTATCGCAGTTTGGTTGGGGGCTTACAATATCTTAACATGACACGGCCTGATATTACATATGCTGTCAATCAAGTTAGTCAGTTTATGCACCGACCCACCAAAACTCATTTCATGGTCATTAAAACACATTCTAAGGTATCTCAAGGAACCTTAGGTCATGGTATTTTCTTGGCGTGACTCTACCTTACGACTTACGACTTACTCGGATGCAGAATGGGGAGGTGATCCCGACACTTCTCGATCAACCTCGGGTCATTGTGTATTCTTGGGCAACAATCTTGTCTCCTGGGGTTCTAAAAAGCAACCTACTGATTCCACTAGCAGTACTGAAGCTAAGTATCGTGCCCTGTCTTCTACATCAGCTGAACTCATTTGGATTGGATATCTTTTAAATGATCTAGGTATTTCCTTGCCTTGATCTCTAAACTCTATTGTGACAATATTAGTGCTACTTACTTGCTGTGAATCCAATTCAACATTACCTTTCCAAACATATTCAAATTCACTACCATTTTGTTCGTGAACGGATTGCATCCGGTCTTCGCACCTACGGATATTTCCACCGAGCATCAACTAGCGGACTTGTTTACTGAAAGGTTTGTCCTCAACCAGGTTTCTTTATCTATGTAACAAGCTTTCGCGTTGCTTACCACCGCGTCTGACTTGAGGGGGGGGTGTAGAATATATATGTAAGTCCAGTCCGTATGTATATTCAAGTCCATGTACTTAGAAGTCCATTATGTCTTGTAACCCTAATACGGGTGTATACAACACTATAAATATATGCCTCATAACCTAAGAAGGTTAAGAAAGCTTTCATAATCGTTCAGTAGATGAGACTTTTACCGGAAACAAGCAAAGTATTATGAGGTGTATCTTTTAATTTCAATAACAACTAAGAAAACCTTGCCAAATTTATGTATAGCTGTTACGATAAAAAAAAAATCTCGTGAAACAATGATAAAATGTGCATGATTTAAATATAGCTCCTGTCTATTTTCATTTCTTTTGCTTTCATGACTTGACTCAAGATTGACCTCTCAGATCGAGGCTCTGTGCCGGGATTCTTCTTCCCCTGAAAATTAGTCGACTCTAATCAGTAAGTTCAGTATTTAACCACGACTTTTGGTACATTTACAACTCCAAACTTTCATCCTTGATACCAGAATACCTCAAAATACATATGACATCACTTCAAACAGACAATGTTTGTTACTTACCCAGCCAAATGAAAATGGGAGATTAATTCCTATTCCCAGGAATACATTGGCAACTGGAGGTGGATGAAATAATTTGAGATCAGAAATTAATCCAAGCAGCCAACTTGCAGTGCCATCCCACCTGCAACCTAATCAGCAACACATAAGTTATATCACAGACAATGCCTACACAGTTATAGAAACAAAACTGTTTGTAAGAACAATCATCACCAAATGTTACAATTTCAGACTAGACCCACTATTATTCGCAATGTTTTCTAAATATTAGTAGCAAAATCATCTCCATTAAGCTTAAGTGTTTCAAGATTGACATAGCCCCTGTTCAGCACTTTATCAGGAGCCTCTATCCGCAAATCAAATACCTGAAATTACAAAATATACCTGAATCTAATTGAGTAGACCACCATAAGTTCTCAGAAGACACCCACCAAACTGACCACTTTTGGAGTTAATGAACTCACAAGCAGGACATTCTGGAATATGAGAAGTAGACTCAGCCGTGGAACCCAGTGAAAGTATGTAACCTTCTTGGAATGATGCGATACAGACCCATCGTCATCCATTAGTACGTGTAAACTGCAGTGTTACATCAATCAGAGCTCACTATCAAGTTCAAAGATGTCGAATATTTTGATAATGCAGTTAAAACAACTCATTAAGAAATTCTATCAAACAAGTAACAATATGAACAATTAATACTTCAGATATAACAAACGAACATGTGATTTCAATTGTGCAGTAAAAAAACCAAAATTCACAAATATGAACTTCATCTTTTACCATTTAAAACTAAGTTATCATCAAAATTTTAAAGGATATATCTCCTAAAAAATCAAGACCAATTAAACCATCAAAAATCTCATTTCTGACATAATTAGTCACGAGAAAACTAATGCAAATTGTAATCGTTTGATTGTGTTTTGAAATGAATTTCCCTTTGGCATAAAAGAGAAGAATTTGTCATCTATGCTTATACAACAGGAGGGTTTGGTGAGTCACGGGACGGTCAGGATACATTGGATTTTCCAACTACTGATGTGATCTTCCCCACCTCCTCGAATAACGTACTGAATTTTGTTAATCCGATGGCTTGCCGTCCATCGCGTTAGGATCTTCTCTCCACCTCCCAAATTTCATCTAATATTTTAAATCTAATGGTGGTCAGTAATATTATCCCAAGTATTTATACATGCCCCACCTCTCTTAAATTTCCCCGTTATACTCTCCCATTTGTTCAACGAAAACTCTTAATCTCCCACAATGAAATCAAGCTCCCACGAAGAAGATCAAGCGAATCTAATATTTTAAATCTAATGGGTTAATATTATCCCAAGTAATCTTATGATTTCTCCCACAATACTCCCACGAAGAAGATCAAGCTCTTATGATTTCCCAGTTAAACCCTCAAATTTTTTAAACCTCAATCCTCAAATCTCAGAACCATTTATCTTGATGGAAGAATACTCAGGTAATGTGTTTGTTTCCGTTTCTCTCTTCTTTTTTTTATTCTAATTTTAATTTTTGTCGATTTAGATCGGATCGAAATAAGGTTTCCCGTGACTCAATTGGAGTAGCAAGATACGCGGAGGCTTAGCACATAAAATAAGAAGAAGAGAGAAATCTAATATCACTAGATAAATGGATTAGTCAAGCTTAAGCGGAAGTATCCACCATGACCAATCTTTGATTTCTTCAAAGGTACAGTATGCTTTTTTTTTTTTTTCTGCTTACGGAGTTAATTTGCATGTTTCATCTATAAGATCATGATATTCATTCGAATACCATAATTTCTGATTGGTATCCAATGTTCATGACATCAGTAAACGTATCACCTCACTCACTGTATTCAATTCTCAAACAATCAGATATTTACTCTCCTCTGTCAATTACTGAAACTTCTTTCACTCGAAGGTCAATCGAATGTGCATGAACATGTTTATATTTCTTCTCTGTCTTCCGCAGAGAAAAATAAGAAGTCTCTGTAAAATCATCCTCAAATATATGGCTTCAAGTCAACTTATGAATCGTCTAGGAAGGAATTTCTTGTTAAATCGGTTGTTAGAAGATGAAACAACCATCTATAGTGATTTGTGTTGCTTCCAGATAGGTATTATTTAATGACCTAATTTTTCAGAGCTCATAGCTTCCTTTGATAATTTGCTGCTCTTCATCCGTCAAAGATTTAAATTTTAGGATTTTGAAATTTTTGGACAGGTTATATTTGATGGGGGGATTTGTTTATTCGGATCACTTTGATAGGTTATATTTGATGGGGGGATTTGTTTATTTGATGGGGATTTGACAGGTTATATTTGATGGGGGGATTTGTTTATTCGGATCACTTTGATATAGGTTTCTCTTGATCAATTTTTCTAATTTTGATTTTCCTAAGCTGAGGGTTAAAGTGTTTATGCCTTATCATTCTCTTTTTCTTTCGAATTATCAAAATGTGAACTGATCATTCAACTCTCATGTTATATTCAATACGAAATTTACATATTTTTTTTTTTTTTTGTACAGGTTTTCTTTAATATTTTAACTCAGGTTTTTATTTCCACCAATTGGTAATTTTGTTGTTCCTTCAAGGAGGTATCTTTGATTTTCTGGAAGAAGATTTTGTATTGAATTTCTGGAAGAAGACTCCGCATCAATTTGGAGTCTTTATAATATAAGACTTTTCAGTTGTACGCAACGGCAGTGTTATATTCATCTACACAAATTTCTTAGTGTATTTGCCAATAGAGGCTATGGTGTAGTGTATTTCAACATTAGAACTAACAATTCCACCCAACTTACAATATCCAACACTCTGTCAAAGTTGCATTGTCAAGTTTGCAAGATGAGTCTTCTACTTCTTCCGGTTTAGTTTGTCTCTTACGTCCTAGATAGACATTTATTTTTGTTTTGTAGTTAAACGATATAAAATGGTATGAAAATAGTCCAGGTATATTCCACTAAATGTTATAGATAGGATTTCAATGCTGAGATTTTGCGCCTTTTGTAGACTAGGAGAGATTAGCAAGTGCGGAATAGCAAGACTTTGGTTTTTACTTCATTTTCCTACAAAGTAGAATTATTTCATCTTTCAATGCTTTTAATATTGTAAGTTACTCTGCGTTTTTTTTGGTATATTGATAGTTTCTACTACTTTTTACTAGGTGTTATTCATCTAATGTCAACTATGATAATCCCTATGTCTTATGCAAATTAATTCCTCCATATGTCTAATTCTTATCTGTTAAAGAAGGTAATCCGTATAGTTGTTAACCACACATCTGGATTTTGTTACATTATTAAGGTCGCAAGTGTAACAAACTATGTATGCAGTTTTTTTTTTTTTTTAACGAGAACCGAATTCAACCTTAAGGTAATACTTTATGTTCCGGCACTAATATGGGGTTTAGATGCGTTAGGATGGTAATTTTGAATATTATGACTTAGAAAAAAGGATGTAATTTTATTCTGAGGTATATCAGAATTAGTGTTGGCAGTGTTCGCTTTTGTAAGGTTTCCGGTGTTTCTTTCTGCCCAAAACTAATTGACAATGGTCTTTGACAGACTTTTCTCTCTCTGTTTGAAGCAATTCTACTAATAATGAAAGCAGAAATAAATCAGTTTTTCTATATAAATGTGTACTCCATATTGCTGTCCCTTTATATTATGTTTTCGTTGGCTGAATTTCTTGTGCATCTACTTTTAGCTAGAACTCCCTTTGTTCATTCTAATCTTTGGTCTTTAAAATTATAGATTGTTTTCAGTGGTGTTTTGTTTATTCTGTTCCTTGCTGAACTCTGTGTTCGTTACTCCTAATTAATGACGTGTGATTGGCTTAGTATTATTTTTTGCCTTCGTTTATAGTAACACCCATGTTAGTTAAACTTTTTTTTTTTAAATACTAGCCAGGATATGAAAATTTATGACAAAGGTAATAGCATTCGCTCATTATGAACCTCCCTTACAAACAACATGAAGGGAGATTAATCAATGTTATCTGGCTAGACTTATACGTTCCTGGACATCGCTCTTTCAGTTAGGCTTACTACTCACTAGCCATGCAATATTCACTCTTTTTATGTATATGCATGTATTTATCCACGCATTGAGGATAATTCATAGTGCTACTGCAGCTGACAACCCACAGTATTGGAAAATACAAATCAAAATATGGCATTGTTCAGGGGATCGAAAAATCTTGCGTGGCAACCATTCAAAGAAGTTTCATTAGCCGTATACGAAGCTCAGAGACCCGGTCATAAAAACAGACTGCAAACCTGCAACACATATTCAGTAGATGGGGGAACCGATCCTATGAACATGTGCAATAATTTTGTAGTTTTGGGGGAACCGATCCTATGGACATGTGTAACCGAATACATGTAGTTACCATAAGTTGTGGGGAAGCGATCCTAGTACCTAGTTAATCGAGTTTTGGTAACTAGAGTGACTATACACAATACTCACATTTTGGTAGAACCGTTAAGCCCCTAATTGGTGATTTGATAGGATAGTCAATTATATAGTTCTTGGAATTTAGATGAACCAATTCTAAATTCGTTTGGAAGTGTGGCAAATCGTTTCCAAGATTGTAAGTATGAAAAAGGACTTGCAAAGTAAGGATGTCGACATACTTTGAACATGTGCAGTAACTCTTATCTTTAATTTACTCATTTAAACCCCTAAGTCATGCGTCGCGCGGTGAAAATACCCACATTTAGGTGAGCGTCACAGCCCCCTTGAAAATTCTCCCCTCCACTTTCTCTCAAATTATATGAATTTAACAGTAAAAAACTTTTTCGGCAGCAAAAAATAATTTCACAAAACAAAAAAAACAGTCCTTCCCGAAACAAAAAAAGGAAAAGAAATACATTCGTTTTGCTAAACCTAAATAAGAAACCTAACGCCATAACTCAGAAACTCCTGCCATGTCTTCCTCTCCAATGGAGAACCCTAGCTGCGCCTCCGCCTATTTCTTTCTTCTGCCCTTCTATCCGGAGACTCTTTTTGAGGAGCGATTGCCTGATTTTTTTGTTGATTCATCCTCTTATGTTTAGAAATCAACCACATAATTGAGAAATTTGGATAGTCGTTTCATCACGGAAACTAAGTATATATTTTATGAATGACATAGAAATGGGTTGTGATTGAATGTAAAATTGCAGACAAGGAGATATAATGGGGATTAGAAATCAACATCAGGTCCATATCTCTTTCAACACCAGAGAATACATATTAGGCGTTTGGCAAAAGGCCTGGGTCAGTAGTTCTGCACAACTTAAAGTTCAGTTGTACCGGTTGATTGCTCCAAGTTTCCATGGATGCTGATGAGTCTTACAAAGAGTCAGGGAATGAGATATAACATGGATCTGGTGATGAATTTAACTTTTTTTTTTCCATCTGCGGTTTTAAATCGGAATTAGGGTTTACCCTAAGCCTGATATGTATTTTCAATTTTCTTTTTAGGTTACATTTACATGTTGTTTATAACAATCTTGATAATCATTTAGATTCCATCAATTTATTTTAGCCATTTTTCTTGATTTTGTTTGATAAAGGTACCACTGCTCATGATGGAGAACGAAGATTTTGATGTAGCTATTCGTGATTGTTTTCGGAATCATTATTTGCGGTGAAATGTTAGGGTTTTACGTGGGGTAAGCTTTTCATACTTCTAAAATCGAGTTTTCATTCAGTTTTTGACATACCCAATTAATCAAAGTCTTATAAATCCTAAGGTATTAGCAGGATTTAGCGAATCAAATCACTCAAAGAAGATAAAGACGTATAACGACAACCGTGACAAATTAATTTTACTCTATAGGTAAATAAACTCTTCAAATTCAGCTTTCTTTCTCGAATTCACTGATATTACAGCAGAAGCAAAAATTATTCAGCCTGCCGTGGTCGTTATAGAGTTATGCCAAGCGCATCCGCAGTTTGTAACACCTAATATTGTTCCCCTTGGTTTCTTCTCTATAGGTTGAACTTATGAATATTTGTTATATGTTTTAGAGAGAGAGATAGATGGAGCTAAATTCAGGGAAAATTGTGTTGTAGCTGTGGTTGCTAATGACTGGAAGGATGAGAGCGATAAAGTCATGCATATTTAGTCGGGGCTTAAAGATCAGGTATTTGTTTAACTTTGAATCTGATTAGACTCTGTGATCGTATCTATAATTTACTTGCATTTTATTTGGCATAGGCAGCATTAATTTTTGTATGTGATTTACATATGTATAATGATGTTTCATGTGCACTTTGTTCGACATCGTGGGAGAAAATGATACAGAACAAAGAAGGAGAAATATTTGTGTTGGTGTTTCTAGCCAAATGAAAATATTGCAAGGGCTGGTGGAGTTTGGAAGGTGGATGATGTATAGACAGGATAAGAATCACGATCTCCATCTTCCACTTTGAGTTCACGGGCTTGAGGTAACTATTAAGCCTTAAATGTGCATGTTTCAGCATTCATTTACATGTTTTAACTACATGATCAGTAATGAACTTATGATATTACGCTCAACTAGAGTACTTAGGTGTAAGTTGATAAACAACCCATTAGTTAGATCAATTGGCAGCACAAATCAGTTCATGAGATGTGTACCTGAAAGCCATTAATTGTATAAATGACTATTTGATTTTCTTGATGTAAAAAGATGTGTCTCATGCACCTCTATTTTGTTTATTTCTGTGCAAGGTTGGTGCTGAAATGATATCAAAACTTTAATGATGTTTTTTTCTTCCTTTTATCTGCCACAGGGTTACTTACTTTTTTGTACTAAGATTAAAAAAAAATCCCAATTCTTTTTGTGTGCAGTTTGTAAGATTCGAGAATCAAGACTAGCATTAATGTTAGAAGTTTTTTCCTTACTTATGTTGACTATAATACGAAATGACACGTGCCTCTATTCTCTTCGACAAAAGGGACTATCAATGTCCATCAGACCCGAAAATATGTTTCACGAGATATGCATAGATTAGACCAATGCTCGAATCCCTTTAGCTAAAAATCGTCTTAATGAATGGATAGCGTGGAATTGTTTGGATCATTCGGCAGAGGTAGTGTTTGTGGAGCTACCAAAGAACTGGTGGTGAAGTTAAACCATAGCCGAGAATGTCCATGATTCTTCCTTTGCATCACCTTTAGGATTCTTTGCCTGTAGTGAAGAGATTATTGTTTGTTGGAATGGCGTAACACATCCGCTTTGCCATTCATCCAAATTATTTGAACCTATGCATCATGATTTTTCCCTGGCATACAAATTGTTTCATTAAAAATATATGGCACAAATGAAACATTCTATTACTTAGTGAATGATACTTGCGAGTGGCACTACTTGATTTTAGTATGTCAGCCCCGATATTTGATATTTCAATTTACTCAATAAGCATTATTGCGTGTTATTTCATTTGGAAAACTCTTGATTAATTTTCGGCAACTATCTTCATCTTCATCTTCACTTATGTCGAAGGTAATATCTACAGTACGTACTTGGTTATTTTCAAGATTAATTTTCGGCATCTTAACTGATGCCAAAGGTGATATTTGTTGTGCATACTTGGTTCCTACATACGTGCGGCTAAAATTATCTTATGGAAGAATAAAAAGAATAAGATATGTTTTCGCATCATTTTATGGCACATTTTTCTTTTCTGCTTTCTATTTACATGTTTATGGATCTGTATTTTTGTTTTGGTCATCAAATGGATTTCATCTTTCAACCTATATACTTCTGTTGGTCTATCTCTTCGCCAAGTAACTGGTTTTTTTTTTTTGGTGCATCTTTAAATTGCAGGTACATAATTTTCTAAGTTGTTATATCAATTTGGGGCATAAGTACGTGATGTTCCACCATGTTCACTCGAAGGGGCATTGTTGCAGACCCATCTACGACACCACATAACTACATTTAGTTAATATGTTTTTTTTTTGTTGCCCTTGGAGGCTTAACTTATGATTAGAAAAGTATATACTAATCTAATTCAGTTACGAAAACCATGTATCATCAATAACGCTTCCTACCTTTTTCCTTTTCGGGGTTTGATTATATTTGACAAAGACAACTGTATTTTTCCAAGTAAAATTGTAGTCTCAATTTTAGAAGACTTGCAATGTTATCAATGCTTAGTAACAATTTTATGGTAATAAGCAGAATTTTGTTAAGTATACCAAAGACCCGCCACAGCAAAACACAGAATTTTGTTAAGTATACCAATTCAA
>JAJJWX010000536.1:0-35213 GCA_023529315.1 Papaver bracteatum | reverse complement strand
TGTCACACGTGTGTTTTATTTGAACGGCCACGATTAAATCTAGACATGTCAATATAACCAAAAAGACTAAAACCTAATTTTACTTATCTTCTTCTTGTCGGGAAAATCGGAGAGAAAACTAGGGTTCGCCACGATGGAGAAAAAATTGGTGATTCTTCGAGTGATTTCTGTGATTTCTTTTACCTAATCTTAGGATTTCGTTAGATCTACTACTGATACACATTGGGTAATGCAGTTATTTTTGGTAATCAAGCCAAAATCAAGCATAATCGTGACCAAATCGAGACACTTCTTGTAAGATGAGTTCTACACCCTTTTTCTATCCGATTTGTTTTTGTTTTTACAATTATTGATTCTCGTTTCTATGTGATTTGTTGTTAGAAAATTAGGGTTTTTGTTAGATTTGAAGTATATCCATGATTGTTTATTGATTTTACTGTTAAAGAATGGATTTTTCTTTTGTTGTACATAAAGAACAAGTTGATGTTTTGTTTGAAGGACAATATCCATCATATCTAGTTGTTTTTCTAGTTCTTTTGTAAATTCAATTTAGTAGTTTGTCTGATGGTCCCCTTATCCTATTCTTTATTGTTTTTTGTTTTTGTCAGAAATGGTGGGTTCTCATGGAAATAAGTATTTCCCTACTAAAGATGGATATTTAGTTGATAGTAACAGGGCTAAGAAAGATACTGGATTAAATAAAAAGAGAGCAGATTGTGTGTTAGAGGAAGAATTGGATTGGTTATCTCAGCTCAATAAATTTGATGAGTATGGAAGATGCATTCAAGTGGATGATGCAGTAGTAGATAGAGACATTATTGAAGGTACTGAAGCTTTACATTCAACAGTGCCTATCCAAGTAAATGCAGATGTTGGTAAAGATGTAAATGCAGTTGATAGTAAAGTTGTTAATGCAGATGCCAGTAGGGGTGTAAATGTAAGGAAAAATGCTAGTAAAACTGTAAGTGTGGATGTCAGTAAGGCTGTAAATGTTGATGTAAGGAAAGGTGCTAGTATAGGTGCAAGGAAAGGTGCTTGTAGAGGTGAAAGGAAAGGTGCTTGTATAGGTGTAAGGAAAGGTTCAGTACATGAAGATGTGAATGGTAGTCAAGTACATGAATATGTGAATGCAATATTGACTAACTGTTGTTTGTTTGCATGTGTAGTTTCTACTGACTTTGCAGGTCCACATAGGAGGAGGACAGCTGGTAGAGACTTTGAAAGAGCTATGCCTTCACCTCATAGAGAACCAAGAACCACAGCTGCAGAAGATTTTGCAAGGACTGAACCATCAACATTTGGTCCAACTGTTGCTAGAGGTGCAAGAGGAGGCAGTATAGGTGGCAGGAGAGGAGGTAATAGAGGTGGCAGAAGAGGAGCCAGGTCATCTCAAACATCACCATCAATGCCAACTCAACATACATCTCCAATGCCAACTCAACATACTTCTCCAATGCCAGCTCAAACTGCATATCAAATGCCAGCTGAACACACTTATGTTGATGTACCAAGAGGTGGAAGGAGAGGAGGTAATAGAGGTGGCAGAAGTGGGTGTGGTAGAGGTGGAAATGCAGGTGGAAGAGCAGCGAGGGGTGCTGAGTATCTGTTATTTGGTGAAGAAGGTGTTAATTCTGGTGAACCAACCAATGTTCAGCCAGTTTGGAGGCCAACAGGCACAGGAAGTACAAGTTTAAGAGGAAGGAAAAGGGGAAGACCAACAAATGCTGAAAAGGGGAATTTGGTACATCGGAAGCACGGTCGAGTATTTGGTGTGGGATTGCTGATGGAAGGTGATACTCTCTACCCACCAAGAAGAGGAAATACACCACTTATTAGACCACCAAGAGTTGAGGTATAACTGGTTGATTTGTTAATAAGTTCAATTTCAGATTTTTATTTTTGTGTATTTAATGTGACAACATTCAACTTATGCAGGTGGAAGCACAGCCACAAATGCCACAAGCTACACAAACTAACCACCAACCAACTCCTGTGCAGAACACAAATTTAGTGAATAGAGCCGAAGGTGTTGAAAAAGTGACAATGAGACCTGGTGGATGCAAGACAATGGGTGGAGGTATATTTTCTAGCTTATCAAGGGGTGGACCATCAACTACACAACGCAACAAAAGAAAGAATCATGTTGACAATCAGCCTTCACCAGTTAGGAGGAGCACCAAAATTTGTGGTGGGATAGGTAAGAAGTTGAATGGTCTTAGCATTGACCTCACTGAGGATGATTGAATCCCACTCACTCTTGTATTAGCATTGATCACAGAATTTCAGTCACACTAAACTTAGTATCTATTATCATCTATTATAAACACTAGTTTTATTTCACCTCTTTTTGGACATGTTTAAATCATGTTGAATGCAGCTGTTTGACTATTAATGCAGTATTATGTTCTCTATTTATTCTTATACTACATTCATAGTTGTCTTTATATATTAAGAACACAACTTTTATTCATGGATTAGAGTACAACTACAGGACACTATAGATAACAGTACAAGACACTTGGAAACAATAGGAAAACATTACTAGACAAACATTACTAGATAAAAGTTGTTGTAAATAGTAAAGGCAGGAACATTAGGATGCTTTCATTCTATTTCTATAGTTCTTGCAACATTGCAAATGCTCCACATAGCTCACAGTGCAGGTATGGCTCATTCATTGTATCAGGTTGGCAACTTTTACCTAATTTCATTATGTTGTTGCAACCTGCAATGCAAGAATGCCTTTCCAAGGGCATGAATTAGCAAAGTGATCATTAGCATTGCAAACTGTAACAAGTATTTTCACCTTTACCTTGACTTAGTTGTAAATGCATTGCATATATTCATATCATTAGATTTCTTCTTCTTACTAGTAGGAGATGATTTCATTATCGATCACATACCATAGCGACTTCATGTGATGCCATGTAATCCACAAGCCAATCAAACTTGTGGCATAAATTGCATTTCAAAATCTCTGTGTTCGGATGCTCTTTAGTCTTGGATACTACGACAGGTCTGGTTCCTTTGCATTCTTCATTAAAGGTAAGTTGGACCATATCTGCGATTGGGTTCTCGTATGTCCCAGACTGTGACAGAGCTCACAAGTTTCTTTTGCTGCATTCTTAGCATCATCAAGCCACACAAAACCAACACAAGTAGGAAATTGACACTTCAAGCATAACTTACCCTTGCTTAGAGGTAGTTCACTTTGTACCACCATTCTAATACCAATACACCCAGGTTCAGTGCATTTAGTATATCTCCATGGACATGATTTGGCTATATGACCTGCACTGTCACATTGTTGACATATCTACAAAGCAAAGAAAAACATAGTTAAAGCTCAGTGAAGCTACTAGTGGACTTAAAGTTGAAAAATTCTTATACTTACTCGATATTCAAGTCTGGAAGATGTTGCCATTGCGAGCTTCAAAAAGTGAATGTGAACTTGCAGGTGCAGGAGGTGTTTGATAGATATAAAATGGAATAGAAATGGTATGGAGGAGGTAGTTTTATAGGACTTTGTGTGCCTAACGGCTAATTTTTTTGAATTGTATGATTCTAAGGCGTTGGATCAGGTTATTCGCAACCGTTAGATCAACATGGCTAGATGACATGTTTCTCTAAAAGTCACGTGTGTGTCACATGCTAACGGTGATTTGACGGCGTGAAGTAATTAATATTTATTATTAATTTTAATTATTTAAGTAACAGAATGTTAAGTCAACGGTTTGACTTAACATTATTTAACTGGTCAAGGTACCAACCGATAATATTTGAAGTATTGGGTACCAAAGCTAGGTGTTGGACATTTGCTGGGTACCAAACGTTAAATATCCCTTGTATCTCTTCTTTTTAGTATACTTATATATTGACTAATTATAAACTCTAAGTTTTCTTTTCCACCCAAAACAAGTTAAACCCTAATTTTTAATTTTCTCTAGAATCATGTTATTTTTTTTTCAATCATGATTAAATAAAAATTGATCGGGTGTATATTCTAATTGTTCCCAAAAAAAATCCACAACAACATCAATCAGAATGGAATTAATTAAAGTTTAGTTCGATTTTTTTCTTGAGGGATCCATAAACATAATCTATATTGATAACCCCCAAAGATGATTTTTTTCTCAATCATACTAAAATTGATTGAGGATATTGATTATTCGTGGAAAACATTAATCATATCTTATATCTTACATAATTTTAATTAAAAAAATAGAACTTCTTTTAATTGTTGATTTAGGGATTTAATGATTATTTTGGGCTATATATAATAATCATGTATAATTTTGTGGGCTATGTGAAATGATTATAAAGGTCTGTTTGGTTAGCTTAAGTACTTATTTCAAATGGATTATGGTTAATAAATGTGTGGGGTATATTTAAAAGAAGCCTTTTATTATGCACGTTATAATGTTAATAAAAGTACCATAAATACCTAGTAAAATATGTGTCGTTGTCATAATAAATCTCAATGTTATCCTATGCCTAAGTTTTTATTCTCTTTATTCCATTCATTACATTTTAATAAAAGTACACTAGTCAGCATCTTCTCGTTATAAATGGCCCATTCTTTGGTCATCAGCTCAAACAAAAAATGAGAAAAAAATTGGTCATGCTCTCAAAAACAAGTATTCCCCATATTTTCAAGTCTCCCAAAATATCACCTCTTGGGAGAGATTTCAACCATGCCTATTTTCCAAAAAATCTCTCCAAATCTCCGAAAACACAAATCAATGACTTTCAATTCTCATTCGAATAACAAGAGTGTTGGAGTGACTCTTATGAAATCCTAATCCAATAACATGGAGTTTTGGAGAATTTAAATGACTTAAAAAAAGTCTCAACCAATAACAATAGACATTCTGAAACTCTCTGAAAATCTCTATGACTAACAAAAGATTTGAAAACTCCCCAAAAGTCATTTGAAATCACATTTGACTAACCCTGTAAGAACTCTCATCTTTTAATTGCATTCTCGGCAGTGACGAGTAATTTTGTTTTGACATTTGTGATTACAACTAGGCCCCTTCCATGCAATACTTTTTATATCCACAATCACCACTTGGTCCGCTTCCCAATCTACTACTGACAACGCTACAAAACGCCATCCGGTTTATATCGCTCAATGGTCCACAATACTTTTGTAAACCTTGTCGATTTAGCTAAATAATAGCCACAAACCTGTCCAACTACATTATTTCTGTCCTCTCTTAGTCTCTTACCTCCGTCGTCCCTAATTAATTGCAATGTGCAACTCATGGACAACATTTCTTAACATCCATGGAATTACCAAGCAGTCAACATTATATAGCGAGTTCAAGAGAGTAATGACAATCAGTTAGGTATAGTGGGAATGTGTCTGTCTGTCTGTCTTGATGAAAATTGGTAGGGAAAGTATATCTCTATATATATAGTCCTGGTTGGTTTTCTGTGAATGTAGAGTAAGTTACGTGCTTCTCCAGACACCTCTCCTCCTACCTACTTCTCAAACTAACCTTTTTTTTTTTTTTTTTGGTTTCCAATAGTTTTTATGGAGTATTTATGAAACTCTACGTGCTGCTCCCCGTCTAACTCTACTTACCAGCTGTTTCCATCTCCCTTTCTCTTTACTTATCAGTCTGGTGCTCTCACTCACCATTCTTTTTGTACTTATTACACCCAACTGTTTCCTTCGTCTCTTTCTTTTTCAGTTGCACAAAACTCTCTTTCTTTCCCCCAAAAGCTAGCCAGAGTCGCTGAATTCATCTTATCTGTTCGTTTTTCTCCGATCAAAATTTTGTTTCTGGGTTTCTCTCCCTTTTTATAGTTTCCCATTTACCAGATAATAAAAGAAAGAAATTTAATCAAAACATGATTTCAGTTGCTTCTGCTGAAACCCACCAGATGACCTCCACTCCAAACGTGATCGAAATCCCGTCCACAGAAACCTTCATTTATCGATCGAAGCTCCCAGACATTCCCATCTCCAATCAAATCCCACTCCACACATATTGTTTTGAAAACATCTCAGAGTTTTCCGAAAAGCCTTGTCTCATCACAGGCTCTAATGGAAGAATTTACAGTTATTCTGAAACTCATCTCATCAGCCAGAAAACTGCTGTCGGATTATCTAAACTAGGTATAAAGAAAGGAGATGTGATCATGCTTCTACTCCAAAACTGCCCTGAATTCATTTTCTCGTTTTTAGGAGCATCAATGCTTGGAGCGGTATCAACTACCGCAAATCCATTTTACACCCAAGCAGAGATTTTCAAGCAATTCAACTCTTCTAAAACAAAACTCGTAATTACGCAATCTCAATACGTAGACAAACTCCGAGATTCTGCAGAAAACGCTCCTAAAATTGGAGAAGATTTCATAGTCGTTACAATCGATGATCCGCCAGAAAACTGCATACATTTTTCAGTCATATCAGATGCGGACGAAAAAGAAATCCCATCGGTTTCAATTGAACCTGATAGAGCTGTTGTTCTACCATACTCATCGGGAACAACCGGATTACCCAAAGGCGTAATCTTAACGCACAAAAGTTTGATTTCAAGTGTTGCTCAACAAGTTGATGGAGAGAACCCAAATTTGTATTTGAAATCAGATGACGTAGTATTATGTGTTCTTCCATTGTTTCATATTTATTCTTTGCATTCTGTTTTGCTCTGTTCCCTTAGAGCTGGAGCAGCGGTGCTTCTAATGGAGAAATTTGATATTACTTCATTATTGGAATTGATCCAACGTTACCGGGTGTCGGTTACCCCAGTTGTTCCTCCATTAGTCCTTGCCTTGGCCAAGAATCCGTTGGTCGAGAACTTCGATCTGAGCTCCATTCGTGCAGTTTTATCAGGGGCGGCCCCACTCGGGAAGGAATTACAAGATGCTCTTAAGAGTAGAGTTCCTCAAGCAATTTTCGGACAGGTAAAATTAACAAACCAATTTTTTCAAATGCTCTTTTAGTTTGGCAAAATTTGAGCTGATTTTTTTTTTCAGCATCACGAATTATGATTAATTAATTATTTTGGATTTATAAAACCCCTTTATAAAACAGGGTTATGGAATGACAGAGGCAGGGCCAGTATTAGCGATGTCACTCGTATTTGCAAAGCAACCGTTCCTGTCGAAATCTGGCTCTTGTGGAACGGTTGTAAGGAACGCAGAGTTGAAAGTTATTGATCCTGAAACTGGTTTAACTCTTCGACATAATCAACCGGGTGAAATATGTGTCCGTGGACCTCAGATTATGAAAGGTAAGTCATATTCTTTTCATTTCTTGGCTTCTTGCATTCCATCAAGTGAATTCATTTAGTGATATAGTACAAGTAATTCTCAAAATTCATATTAATATTGCTTATAGTAATCGGATTCTTGTCTTGTTAATTGTAGGATACTTAAACGATGTGGATGCAACTTCGAGTACAATAGACGTGGAGGGTTGGCTTCACACTGGAGACATAGGTTATGTTGATGACGATGACGAAATCTTCATTGTCGATAGAGTTAAAGAACTGATCAAATTCAAAGGATTCCAAGTAAACTTCATCTTTTACTTTAGTTCCGTTTTCAAGAATTAGCTTAATGTATGGAACAAATAAGATAAAATTATCAATTTGGACGGATTAATATAGGTACCACCGGCTGAGCTCGAGGCACTACTCTTAAGTCACCCATCAATTGCAGATGCTGCCGTTGTTTCGTAAGTACACGTACAACTGATTAATAACTCCATAATATGCTTAATATCTCAAATTAGTCAATTACTTTTCTTAACTTCATTAACCTTTGTGTTTTACCTACAGTCAAAAAGACGACGTGGCTGGAGAAATTCCGGTGGCATTTATTGTTCGATCCAACGGTTTCGAGCTTACTGAAGTAGCTGTAAAAGAATACATTTCTAAACAAGTAAGTTTAGAACAAAATTTGAAAAACAAATTAAACCTCTCCTAGACATTCTTATTTCTCTAACAACTTGTTAATATTAACTTCAGGTTGTATTTTACAAGAGACTGCATAAAGTCTTTTTCATCCACGCTATACCAAAATCTCCTTCTGGCAAGATTTTAAGGAAAGATCTTAGAGCTAAGCTAGCTACTTCGTCAGCATCAGCTTAGCTAACAAAAAAGCCCGTAATTCTTTGGGAGTGTGGAAAAATTTTGCTCGCATTTTTATCTACCAGCATCACGACCAATTATTGGAAAATTTAAATGACATTTCAAATAGTTGATTATTATGTTGCTTGATCGGCGTGGGTCGGGATTATTTATATATGTTGTGGATTGTACAACGTTGGAAATAGTTATAGTTGGCGTGTTCATATTCGTTAGCATTTATTGTGTATGGATGCTGATTACGTATAATTTAAACATTATAACTGGGATATCTTTGATGTATTACAAAGATGCATGTTTACTAGTAACTCACTTAAATTGTTTGGTCCTTCGAGATCGAAAGAGGTATTCTTAGCTTGGAACACTGAAATTCAGACGCAAGTGATGCATGCACCATCATCGTTTGCCCATAAGTGAAATATTTTCTCAAAGAAGACACAAATTAAAGATCATGGCTGCTTCATGCTAAAATATTGTGGTTCTGTATTCATGGATCCTGTCTTAGAATGATGAACCTCTTTGATTGATGTATTTGAAAAAAAAAATCTAGAAAATTTTGATGGAATGGAAAAGAAAAACATTTACACCATTACCAACATTATCCTGTTAACGAGTATAGAGAAATTAACAAGCCAGTTGCTGGGCCCTCCCCTGTCGAATGAGATATTTGAAGAGATAAGGAACAGATTTTGTACCACAAATTTTTTTGGTGCAATTAAAGAGACAAGTATAGTCATTATTCGAATATATCAGATCATCACGGGAATTACTTGGTATTAATTATAGGAGGCCCATATGTCGCGAGCTGCACATCGGTGCTGTTTTGGAATGTCTACAACAGAAGAACTTGGAGTATGTTCCAACGATAGGCCGGGCAAATAATGTTTTGCCATCAAAATGTACAAGATCTCTCGGAGGTAGTCACAATATCCAAATGTCTTGGTCTTCTAATAGTGGCAATACGCACTTACTGTTAAAAGGAACGGAAAATGGGTCATTTGTCCAAAAAAATTTAAAACACGGTTTAAATGGACGAGCAAAAAAAATTATGGGTGAATGGACAAAAAAAAAAGGATGAACCTGGGATCCCTAAAACTTAAAAAATTGCAAGGATGAAACTTGATACATCCTGTGTAAAAAATAAAAAAAAATATTTGAAAATGGGCAGGATGAAACTGGTTACATCCTGCCTATTTTTAAATTTTTGTCCATTTAAACAATATCTAAATCTAACTGTCCTTTTTACCCGGAAAATTTTGATTTTGGTTTTTTAACCAATTTTGTGTAAAAGGAAACCAGCCCCAGAATTTTCAGGTATATCTATCTCAAAGTAATTGGAAATCCAAACACTAGAAATTCAAATAACAGTTCATCGATTCCAATGGTTCAAGCTTATTAGTTTTACTGTATGACCAGATATTCTTGTTTTAGATTCTTGTATAAAGTTTTCAGTTCACCTCAACATTTAGAACTACTATTGCATCTTCCAATCACATATTCAAAGCTCCGACAACAATTCACCGCATCATTTAGAACATCCAATAATACAAACATTAGATAACAACGCTGGTTTTTTTATGAGTTAATTTGTAAAAGGGTCGCATCTTTTTGTCTATATTTGGGTCTGGGTCGTAGAAGTTGTAATTGCTGCGTTTGGGTCGAAGACTAACAGTTGACTTGACGGTCAACTGGTAGTTGAAATTTCAATTATGGTCAAAATAACGCCCGTCTTGACCAAGTTAAGCAATCAGTTACCGTTAGACCCATGGGTCACACGTGTTACACTGTTTACTCGTGTGAAAATATGATTTCCACTCATCTCTTTTTATTTGCCCTGTAAAATCATTCATGAGACCTCCCTCCTCATCGCGGATCTCAATAACTTCACAGCCACGTACATACTGAAAGCCAAGCATATGTTGATTCAAGGCGGAAAAGATTGAAGTTTCTCAAAAGATAATCATGAAGGGTCACAAACTGAAGATTAAGCTTTGGGAGTGCCAGGGATCTTCGTTAGATACCAACTTGAGCTGTAAGAAAAAAGAGTGTCAACCACTATAAACAGATAACTCATGTGCAAACGAGCAAGGAAAATAACAAGTAGATGATGGACCTTATCGCAAACCAAGTCTTGTAGCTCCTTAGGAGAAAGCACGAATAATTTCTTAGTCAGGTCGGCATGTTTGTGAATCGAGCCTACATTAGCCAATGCAAGTTCTCTCAACTACAAGGGTTAAAACATAACATAGGTGAGATGCAATGAAAAACTAGAAATAAACACAATTATATGAGCAGTATGCAATTCATATCTAGAATAAAGACAACATTGTTTGCATATGAACACTGATGAACACACCGATTAAAAGGCCAGTGCTTGAAGGAATTGCGAGATAAGAACCTCACAAAATAGTTTGAACAACTCCTGGGTCCTAATAACAGCACTAAAAACCAGAGCACCTCAAAGACCAAATGAGAGCCGACTCTTGCTACATTTGATGCACCAGGAAACATGGTATACTAGTGTAGTGTATAAGAATTTTGAAGACGAGAGATTAGAGATATCATTGACGGTCTAATATGCAACTTGAACATCCCCATTGAACCAGCTCGATGGTTCCAGGCCACAACAAACAGCCAAAACATATAAATGCAATGACAGACGCAACCATTTTAATGGAATGCAGCTTTTGACCACTTCCGACCACATCGTTCTCTTATTTCATATACACCACACAAGCAAACACACTGTAGAATGTAACTAAAACACAAATGTCAGGGTTTTGCAAAGACATACCGTGTTCTGTCTAAGAGTGAGCTTAAAAACTCAAGCCCCCTTCATCTGCTTTCTCAATCCTACCCCTGTCATCATTCAATAGAACAAACACCACAACCTGGAACACAAGCAGCAAACAAAATTGGTTCCAAATTCCATACCCATTTAACAAAAACTTGAATTCATTGTAGGAAATTAAGAAAGCATGTTAAATGTTTGATAAACATTCATTAAGAAGAGAATCTCATCGATCGGAAAGAATGATAAATTAACCCTAAATCAATTTCCCAGAAACAAATTAAGAAATCAAGCAATCATGGAAATTACGACCTACCCAGATTATGAATTGAAATAATGAAATCAATCATCAAATCAAATAATGGAATTAGGGTAGAAGAAATTTTAAAAAACGAAAACCAGTAAGGAGGATCCTTACCTCTCAGTCTCTACATCGAACAGCCTTATAACAATTAAACAAGGATAGGAAGGATTGATACCGAGGGGGTTCGAATTAATCAATCATCAAATCAAA
The DNA here is from genome assembly GCA_023529315.1 of Papaver bracteatum. Lineage (NCBI taxonomy): Eukaryota > Viridiplantae > Streptophyta > Magnoliopsida > Ranunculales > Papaveraceae > Papaver > Papaver bracteatum. Next base: position 23,803 of record JAJJWX010000536.1, on the reverse strand, counting down.
TGGGGAAGAAGAGAGGGGATATTGTTTTTTTTTTTTTTTTTTTTGATCGACGGGGATATTGTTTTCTAGAGGGGAAAATATAGAATCTAACAGTTTGTATACGGGTATGTTACAAAATGGATCGGGTTGGTTAAACCCGGTTATGTTTTTAACAGAGGTTAGGATCTGATGTCCTTTAACCATTTGATAAGGGTATTTAAGTAAGAAAACACACGGTCAAAATGAGTCTACGACCCAAACGCAGCAATTACAACTTCTACGACCCAGACCCTAATATAGCCAAAAAGATGCGACCCTTTTACAAATTAACTCTTTTTTTATAATAGGGGTATTTTGCGTTTTCTCTCCTATAAAGATAGCTAATTAGCGTTTCCTCCCCAAATAGATTCAAATTAGCGTTTCCTCCCATCATTAGGAATTCCGTCCATGTCTCGGTTAGATGACTCAGCACCTGTGCACGCGTGGCAGAAATTATACACGTGTAAATGGAAATACCTGAAATACTCATTATTCATATTGCTTTTAATTTTCAAAACCCTGTAAAAATCATTCTGAATTTTATCGAGAATTCCAAATCGATTAACCAATCAGTTTCGATGAACGTTGTATGGATATTCAATAAGTTCTTGAACACATCTTCTAATCTTTCCATAGCTAGCTATCTCAATTGAAATTTTCGAGTTATTTTGGTCATCAGAAGAAGATGAAGAATCAACGGTGGTACATGACTCTAAACTCCATTGAATCACATCTACAACTTGTAAGTAGTTATCATCTTCTTAACGGTGATCACCATGACATAATATCATCTATTCATCACCATCATATATGTGGATCAGTGTGGATCAGTTTCTCTGCTTCTGAAATGGAATTTCCCGGTGAGGATGGAGATGCCGGAGGTGATGATATTTATGACCAATCAGGCGTCCAGATTCACTCTTATCAGCTCTTTCATAGACAGAGATTCAGAGATCTTATCAGCTCTTTTTCTCTACTCCGATCGAATCGTCTTTCATCCACATATTCTCGGAATACTAAACAAGAATTTTGCAAAGAAGCAGTTTATTACAGTATCAACAATCAATTAAAATCGGCGTGATTACCACCATCATTATCAGGGATCGATTGTTCGATTGGTGAGACAATAAAACCTACTGCGGAGGGATTTCCCAGTAGTTATGGTTAAAACCACCTGCTCGAAGCCACTCTTCACTGCAACACTAACTTGAAACTCCTGCAAAGCCAACAGCAACAACACATACTACTCAATTCATCTCATCTTCTTCTCTTCTATGTTAAGCCAGCTACATTCATCTAACCATCTCAGCTCAACCTGCAAAACCAAATTTGTCACCTGCTGCTCTAATTCTTCAACAACATCTCAAAAATCCGTTTCAATTTCAACATTAGTTTCTCATACATCCACCAACTACAATCTCAAACCCATTTTGTTTGCAGCTACACTAACACCATTAGCAGCAGTGTTGAGTAATGTGAGTTATGTTAAGAGTGTAATTGGAGTGTCAACTTTATATTTAAGTTGTGCGTGTAGACTACACATGTGGGTGCAAGTCATCCATAAGTTGTAAAAAACAAAAAGAAGAGAATTAGTATTATCTCTTCAATTAATCAAAATAGAGAGAGAGTGAGAAGAACCAAAAGCTCCCACTCCTTCATTATCAAAATTCATCAAAATCATCTAAGTTTAATCACCCAAAATTCTAACAAATGGTATCAGAGCATAGATCGTTTGAATCGGATCTTGGAGAGTGAAGAAAAATCAATTTCTACCTATTAATTCAAAAAAAATCAGCGACCCAATTTTTTTAAAATCTAGATCCAAAAAAAGAAAAAACCCAATTTTTCAATCAATCTTCAACCAAATCAATGGCAAGTAGTAGTAACTCAAGTTTATACATTCAACAACCTTCAATACCTCTCTTCCATGGAGAAAATTATGATTTTTGGGCCATCAAAATGAAGACCTTGTTCATGTCACAAGATGTGTGGGAGATTGTTGAAGATGGGTATGATGAAATTGAAGCTACAACAACTCTAGAAAAAGAAAAAAAGGATTTACTTAAGGAGAGTAGGAAGAAGAATGCTAAAGCATCCATGTACATTCAACAAGGAGTTGGAGACACTATTCTACCAAGAGTAATTCATTTTCCTGAAGCTAAAGAAGCTTGGGATATTCTTCAAAAGGAGTATGGAGGTGATAAGAAGGTAAGAGAATTAAAATTACAATCATATAGAAGAGATTTTGAAAATCTAAAAATGAATGAGAATGAATGTTTGAATGAGTTTTCTTCAAGAGTTGTTGAAATTGTTAATAATATGTTGATGTGTGGAGAGAAGATGGAAGAAAGAAGAATTTGTGAGAAGATATTGAATTGTTTGCCAATTAAATTTGAAACCATTGCGGCAATTTTGGAGGAGACAAAGGATTTTGCTACATTGAAGTCACAAGAATTATGGGCTTCTTTGAAGGTGTATGAACTAAGGGTGTCAAGGCATTCCGAAAAATCAATTGAAAGTGCATTTCAATCAAAATTGAGCTTGAACTCAAAAAATTCAGCAACATATAAAAATGAGTACAAGGGTGAATCAACATCAAACTTCAAAGGAAAGGGAAAATGGAAGAAAGGAGGAGCTAACTCCAACAACTACACAAAGAGTGATACTTCTCAAGTACCAAGGTGCAATTTTTGCAACAAGAATGGTCATTTGGAGAAGAATTGTTGGAACAAAGGAAAACCCCAATGTCAACATTGCAAGAAGTATGGACATTTGGAGAAGGATTGTAGGTACAAAGGTGAAGAACAAGCCAGTAGAGCCGAAGAGAAAGGAGAAAAACAAAATTTGTTTTATGCTTGTCAAAGTGCTATGGAGACTTCCAAAAGTGAAGTGTGGTTTGTAGATAGTGGTTTTACAACTCATATGTCCGGTATGAAGAGCTTGTTTGTTGACATGGATACATCCATAAACTCTCTAGTGAAGATGGGTGACGGAAACATGGTTCAAGCTAACGGAAGAGGTACAATTTGCGTGCAAACTATCAATGGAGCAAAATACATTAGAGATGTGTTATATGTTCCGGATTTGGCACAAAATTTGCTTAGTGTTGGGCAACTTGTGGAGCTTGGTTATGCTTTCCATTTTGAAGATGGATATTGCACCATTTATGACAAGAAGAACAACAACAAGAGACAACTCATGAAGAGTATCAAGATGGAGAAAAATAGAAGCTTTCCAATTATCTTTGAAAAAGAGAAGAATGTTGCATTGAGGATGGAAACCATTGATGAAACATGGTTATGGCATAAAAGACTTGGGCATTTGAATTTCAATAGTCTCAAGTTACTTTCCAACAAGAACATGGTGCAAGGACTTCCACAACATATCAACCACAATGATGGAGTATGTGAAGGTTGTGCACTTGGGAAACAACATCGCCAACCATTTCCAAAAGGTGTAGCATGGAGAGCAAATGAACTTCTTGGTTTGGTACATACCGATGTGTGTGGACCAATGAACACACCAACTCATGGAGGTAATATATACTTTATCTTATTTATTGATGATTTTAGTCGTATGACTTGGGTTTACTTCATGAGACAAAAATCCGAAGTTTTTAGCATCTTCAAGAAGTTCAAGAGACTTGTTGAAAAGCAAAGTGGTCACTACATCAAAGTTTTGAGAAGTGATAGAGGCAAAGAGTACAACAACAAAGAGTTTGATAAATTTTGTGAAGATGAAGGCTTGGAAAGGCAACTAACCGTGGGTTATACTCCTCAACAAAATGGTGTTTCCGAGAGAAAGAATCAAACCGTTATGGAGATGGCGAAGTCCATGCTTCATGAGAAGGGTATGCCTAAAGTGTTTTGGGACGAAGCCGTCAACACCGCCGTCTACTTGATGAATAGGTGTCCAACAAAAGCCGTATGGGATAAAACTCCTTTTGAAGCATGGAGTGGGAGAAAGCCATCGGTAAGACATCTCAAAGTTTTTGGTAGTGTGTGTTATTCTCAAATTCCAAAGGTGAAGAGAATAAAGCTTGATGAATCAAGTGAGAAATGTGTATTTCTCGGTTATAGCCTCCAATCAAAAGGTTATAGGTTGTTTAGCTTGAAGAACAACACAATGATTACAAGTCGTGATGTCTTGTTTGATGAAGGAAGTTCATGGAATTGGGAAGAAGGCAAAATTGAGAAGAGAACCATTATTGTTGATGAACAACAAGAAAATTCAGCAACAAATGAAGTTGAAGAAGGTGAAGAAAATGAGGAAGAACTACCTCAAACACCTCCAAATACAAGACAAGAAGCATCTCCAAGTATGTCTCCAAGTACTAGTGCGTCAACATCACCACCACCACGACCAAAGAAGATGCAACGGTTGAGTGAAGTGTATGAAAGATGTAACTTTTGTATGGTGGAACCGGAAAATTTTGAAGAAGCATCAAAAGAACCGGTTTGGATAAAAGCTATGGAAGAAGAAGTTTTTGTCATCGACGAGAACAATACATGGGAGAAAGTAGCAAGACCAAGTGACAAAGAAGTTATTGGTGTGAAGTGGATCTACAAGGTGAAGTACAATGCGGATGGATCATTTCAAAGGAACAAAGCAAGGTTGGTGGCAAAGGGATATTCACAACAACCCGGCATCGACTATAATGAGACTTTTGCACCGGTTGCTCGTCTTGACACCATTAGAGCCGTGATTGCTATGGATTCCCAAAAAGGTTGGTTACTTTATCAACTTGATGTCAAATCAGCATTTTTGAATGGAGAACTTCATGAAGAGGTCTATGTAGAACAACCACAAGGTTTTGTGGAGGAAGGAGAAGAAGACAAAGTTTACAAGTTGAAGAAAGCTTTGTATGGCCTCAAGCAAGCACCAAGAGCTTGGTATAGTGAGATAGATGGATACTTCAAAAGGCAAAACTTCAGCAAAAGCAAGAGTGATCCTACACTATATGTGAAGACCAAAGGTACGTCTATTCTCATCGTTGCCTTGTATGTTGATGATCTTATATTTACGGGTAATGATGTTCATATGATTGAACAATTCAAGAGAGAAATGATGATGAAATATGAGATGAGTGACATGGGTTTGCTCAAGTACTTCCTTGGTATAGAAGTTCATCAAAGTGAAAATGGAGTGTTCATTTCTCAAAGTAAGTATGCCGAAAAAGTGTTGAAGAAATTTGGTATGCTTGGTTGTAACCCCACATCAACACCACTTGTAGTGAATGAGAAACTCAAGAAAGATGATGGAGGAAGAAAGGTTGATGAGACTTACTATAGAGGTCTTATTGGAAACTTGTTGTATCTTACACATACAAGACCCGACATCATGTTTGCTTCAAGTATGCTTTCTAGGTTCATGAGTTCACCTAGTCATCTACATCTTGGCGCGGAAAAGCGGTTGTTGGGGTACATACAAGGAACAATGAATTTTGGAATCATGTATTCTAGAAATTTGGATGTCAAATTAGTTGGCTATTGTGATAGGGACTTGGGAGGATGTATTGATGACATGAAGAGTACATCGGGGTATGCTTTTTCTCTTGGTTCGGGTATATTTACATGGGAATCGAAGAAGCAAGAAACTGTAGCTCAATCCACAGCGGAAGCGGAGTATATTTAATCATCAATAGCTACATCTCATGTTGTATGGCTAAGAAGGATTATGGAAGACATTCAAGAGAAACAAGAAGAAAGCACCGAAATCTTTTGTGACAACAAATCGGCTATTGCTATGTCCAAAAATTCGGTTGAGCATTGTAGAGAAAGACACATCAAACTCAAGTACCATTTCATTCGAGAAGCGGTTGAAGATGGTGAGATAGAACTCAAATATTGCAAGACGGAAGACCAATTGGCGGACATATTCACCAAGGCACTTCCCAAAGGAAAATTTCAACATTTCCGTGAACTACTAGGAGTAGAAGAACATCACATTAAGGAGGAGATTGTTGAGTAATGTGAGTTATGTTAAGAGTGTAATTGGAGTGTGAACTTTATATTTAAGTTGTGTGTGTAGACTACACATGTGGGTGCAAGTCATCCATAAGTTGTAAAAAACAAAAAGAAGAGAATTAGTATTATCTCTTCAATTAATCAAAATAGAGAGAGAGTGAGAAGAACCAAAAGTTCTCACTCCTTCATTATCAAAATTCATCAAAATCATCTAAGTTTAATCACCAAAAATTCTAACATGCAGCTTCATCCATTTCATAAGAACATATTAACCACTCTTCATTTTATCCATTCTGCAGCATATCGGTCTACCGGCATCTGCTATTCTCATTCAATCTGCATCCTTGTACACAAAATCACATTCACCTGTCCTAGCATATATCTATGATAGCAGCATCTTAGACCTGCACTCCATTTTGAACCCCACCTAAACGCCACCAGTGCAAACCTCCAAGAACTGAAACACCAATAGCATCTGCTCCTCTGATTCTTAGCACAAACAAAATCCTATCCTTGTATCGATTCACGGCTTCAAACAATTAAAGAAACAAACCCTAAATTTTAGAAAAAGCCACCATCTCAACTGCTCAGGTTAGTACCTGATCCAAATCAATATCACCTATTGATTTCTCGAATTCAACTCAAACCCATTGAAAGAACCATCAATTCAGGAACCCTAGACTTCATTTCTCTCAATTTCTTCAAAAAAACAATTTCTTCATCAACAAAAGCCATGGTCTCTTTTCGTCGGCTCTTCTTTGTCCCTTGCATCTCAGGTGATTGCAAATGGTGGTAAGTCATCTGGTTATGATTGGAATTTGATAATACAAGAACTGGAAGAAGTAATTTTGAAGATATTACTTCAATTCGTTGAGTTTGTTCTGAAATTGATTCAGACTGCTATTAGATAAAACAGAAAGAAAAAGACCGGAAGTCATGTGAGACATGAGGTTATTTTGGGTAGTTTACTAAAACCCAAAAAAAAAAATTGCATGCGTACACAGGTGCTGACTCAGCTAACCAAGGCTTGGACGGAATACCTAACGATGGGAGGAAACGCTAAGTTGAATCTATTTGGGGAGGAAATGACAATTAGCTATCTTTATAGGGGAGGAAACGCAAAATACCCCTTTATAATATATCCATAATAAAAGAGGGAAAACTGACATGGGGGTATAAAAAACTTTTATAGTGTCTCCCTAGGGCACCGAAATGTAAAACTACATCTACAAGGGATGCAAGCGATGCAACTGCAAAGAATAGAGAATCACGAATATGTAAATTACTAACTATTCAGAGTGGTAATCTGTAAACTTAAATTGTTTTCATTGCAAGTTTTTCATAGAAATCTAGAGCCAGAGAAACAAATAAAAATTAATATCATCCAGGTTATATAAATCATAGAGATACGAAAGGAAAAAAACACTCATTATTTGCTTTAGAGATCAAGATTATAAAGGTTCTAAAAAAGGAAATAATTGATTTTCTCTATCGGGTCAATGCCCAAAAGTGTTTTCTATGGAAAACTATTTACTAAAAATGTCTAGTTTTCTAAAAATTCCGTAAAAGGTATAATGTGTACACATTATAGGTGTGGAAGCAATGGGTACACATTCAAATTTTTTTGATAATTTATAACATTTTCGGGAATAACTAAAGGAAACTAGAAACCTTTGGAAATTTTCTCTATCGTTATGTCTCATCCAAAATACGAGATCTTCTTAGATTCCTTCACTTTTTCTCTTGTGTTTCTATCGCCAGCCAGAGTAAGAGATCTTTTATCAGTCTCGAGAAGAAAGTCAGTGATAGGTCAAATCAAGTGTCAAAGCTACTTTAGTGAATATTGGATCTACAAAGTCAAATTCCATATGAGATCTACGAGATGTTAATCAACGAAGTCCTGTTACTTGGGCCTGAAGATATCTCACGAAGGAAGAAAAGATAGACGAAGTCAGAATTGTTGCACAAGAAATAGGACAACTGTACCGACAAGCTACTGAACATATCGGCGAAAGGAGTGGAATAACTTTATTGAAAATGGCTTGGGCGAAGTACAAATCAAAATCAAGTGAAATATGTGATTTCCGGTAAAGTAAAATGAGGTGTACTCCACTACTTAGTTTTCCCTATAATTAGAGACCTTAATTCATTGTAAAGGGGGTTGGACTTTTATTATTGGGAGAGGTCATGTTGAGAGAAAGTAAGTTAGGGTTCCTGTGAGTTTCGATACTTGTAATATCATCATCATCTTCATTAAGAGATCAATTTAATAAATCAAAAGATTTTTTATTTCGTGTTTTGATATCATGTCTTAGAATTGTAATCTTTCTATTTGGGTGTACTACTGGATTTCCGGTAGTTACAACTACCCAGCGTAAGGATGTAATACTCATTATATTTCATGATACACCTCACCTTATATTTGTTTTTCAAGAGATTTTTTTTTTTTTTTGATTAGAAGAGATTTTATTAAGAGCAAAACAATTTACAAAAAAATACTACTAGAGGTAGAAGGAGAAAATTAACAAAAAATGGTATACCAGTTGTTAACTGTGTACACAGTATTAACAAGTATCCTATTTCCCGAACTAGCAGCCCAAGAGAGCACTAGAACCTTAGCTTTAGTGCGTAATTGTTTATCTGTTTTGAAGCTGTAGTTCTCTTCGAAAACACGACAATTCCTTTCTCTCCATAACACCCAAACTACAGCAGCCGGTATGAGTTCCCAGGCCACCTTTGCATTACCAGAGACACTATTATTGAACCAAGTACATGCCAAGTTCATCATCGAATTCGGGAAAACCCATGCCCAGTTATCAGGCGTAATTGAGTACCATACCTTATGCGCCACTTTGCAATGCAGCAGAATATGGTCTTGAGTCTCAGGAGAATCCCCACATAAACTACATGCACTGTAAATATCCATCCCTTTGTACTGTAACATATCTTGCGAGTTGAGTTTTCCATGAATAGCGCACCAAAGAAGGAAGTTTAACTTAGGGGACACATCAGAAACCCAAACAAATTTATGGGGGAAATCATCAACTCCTTCATTACAGATCAACTTAGCATAAAGTGACTTTTCTGAAAAAAATACCTCTAGGATCAAGCAACCATCTTCTCGTGTCCGGTAGAGTATCAACAGTGGGTGGATTGGAGACAATAATGCCCAGTAGAGCATCCAAAGAGTTAGCATCATCATTTGTTAGCGTCCTCTTGAAATCAAAATTCCAGGACCCATCATTTGTGATATACTCAGCAAGGGTTGTGTACTTTAATATGTCAATCTTATATAAGTCTATGAAAGAATGCATTAATCAAGAGTCACCACACCATCTATCATTCCAAAACAAAATGTTTCTACCCGAGTGAATAGCGAGTGCATAATTCCCTGTAACCAAAGCCCCCATTTATGCAATATATCTCCAACATGAAACACCATGAGGGGATTAAACATTACCTGGAGTCCAGAACGATAAATTTCTTCCATACTTATCCTCATTAAGCTTGTATCACAAGTGTGATTTTTCAGAACCAAATCTCCAGCACCATTTAGCCAATAAATCCTGGTTCATGAGCCTTAAATTCAAAACTCCAAGACCGCATTTTTCTTTAGATGCCATCATTATCTTCCAGTTTACTAAGTGAGATCATTTACTACAAGAATTATTCTCCCAGAGAAAGTCTCTCATCTTCTTCTCCAGCGAGTTAATGATTGAAACAGGTGCTTTAAAAAGTGAAAAGTAGTACATAGGAATGGAGCTAAGAATGTGTTTTAGAAGCGCTAATTTACCTCCTTTTGAAAGGGAGATTTTGTTCCCAAAGGAAAGTCTTGCATCCACCCTTTCTAGCACTAGAGTCCAAATAGATTTACAATTCGACTTTGCATCCAACGGCATTCCCAGGTACAGGATGGAAGATTATCAGTCTTGCAACCCAAATCATTTGCCCACTCCACTAGTGGAAAATGGGGTTAAAATAACCCACATCCGCGACCCGCGTTGACTGTAGTTGGACCGTCGACCATAAAGAGCGGTCTATGATTTAATAAAAACACGGAAAAAATCTGAATTGGTTAAAACCGGTCGCATTATATTTACCATTTTAACCCTCATTTTAACTACCCATCTGTGACGGATGATCATGGTACGCTCTAGGATTGATCCTAGCCATCCATGCCATATATATATATATATATATACCTAAATCGATTTTACCCTAAATCGATTTCTAAACCTAGCAGAGAAGCTTTCATCTCTTTCTTCTCTTCTCCTCCCAGCCACCACCGGTCACCTTCACTTCCATGAACATCACCAACACCGATCTTCAATACACCAAAATTTTTTTACCACCATCATCCCTCGAGCGCACCACCAACAACACCGATCTTATTCTAGTTCTTGTTTGTCTTCTAGTTTTGGTTACGAAACCAGAAAAATGAAATCACCAAACTCTAGGAACAATAATTCGTACCTAAATCTTCTAAATCAAAACTCTAATTTCATTTCAGTAGATCTCAAATTCTGCTTAGATTTGGAATGAAATTAAGGATTTGATTTGGGGGTTTTGTTAGGGTTTCACTAAATTGTGTTTGTGGAAATTTTAGTTCATTTTCCTTTTGATTTGGTATCAAAATTCGTTGGGTCGGGTCTGATTTTCTGCAAAGGAAGTCATTTAATTGGGGTTTGATTTCCTTCAAATTGTATCAGGTGATGTTTGGCCTTGCAATTTGATTTTTCTTTAATTTTACTATTTAAGTTAGGGTTTTATTTTGTTGATAAGAATATTGTTGTTTAGTTAATGGTGGCTTTATGTTAATTTGCAGAGGGATTACATAGAAACCTATGGATATCAATTTTATGCGGAGCTTGTGGTGGGTTTTATCTTAGGCTACAGAGGCTTTAAGGTGTTGACTTCTACCGATTGCAATATTACCTTTGTTGTCTTTGTTGTCGCGATGGATTTTTACAGAAATTTAAGTCATTGTATTTTTAATTATATGACTTGTTTCTTTTAGATGATGCCTTGTCGGTGATTTTCTATAGTACTGGATGCAAAACTCCCAACCTTGAATCTTATTTCAATCACAATGTCATAAATCTTGATGTGTAGGTGCATTTAGTTTTTCTTTTTTAACTGTGTTGTTCTTATTTTTGAAGATCAGTTGAACTAAATTTTTATATGTTTACTTTTTCAGTAACAACTTTAATTGGATTCCACTTCATTGTGACTGCATCAGTGGGTATGGTATGGTTTTTAAATCAACTGACTTATGAGCATCCAAGCAGGTGCATTTGTGGGAGGTTCTCGATTGTTGCTAATATGTCAATCACAGGTATGAGTTTGAGGCTTATGTTTAACTCTATTGGATTTTACCAGGTCTATAGTAAATTGCTTTCATTTTAGAATTTATTTTCATATGCTTCTGGAAGAATCTGTTGGTGAATGTTGATGCTTTATAGAATACTTGTTGATGCAGATGAGAGGAGACTGCCGATTGAAGCCATTTTGGATGAGATATTGAAATAGTTTCTTGGTGGTACTGGATGGTTAGCATGTTAACCACTTAGCTTGCTTTTATCATACTTGGTTTTATTGGTTGGAAATTCGGAATGCACTGATTTTATGCACTCTGTTTACTCATCTGAGGTGGTTTTATGTTGCTTGACCAATGCTTTGGTTATATTTTGTTGTGCAGATATTGTTGGAATCTTTATATAGTTTGTAACTAGAAGGATGTTGGATATCCTCTAAACTATAATGGAGAATCAGTTACTACATATTATTGCAACTCCATATAGAAATATATCCCTTCTTTTACAGGGGACTCCTCAGTTTAGTATTTGAAAGGTTGTTATCGTTTTTGGGTTGCAGATTTGTTGTTGTTGAAGTTCAATATTGTTATACTCCTTAATAAACAAGTTGTTGTGTTATTTCAGATATCTGCAAAAGGTGTCACTGTTGTCAAGAACTGACTGACCGACCATTCATAACCTTAACTCAAGAAGGAAATTTTTCATTGCTATTCTTCGATCTTTATCCTTGTATTGCTTGCGCTTAACTATGCAAATATGGTCCATGTCTCATTATCTTGATGTGAATAGATAATTGCAATTGCTCAGCTTGAACTTTATCTACATCTCTGAACTGTGCAGGGCAGTATACCGTAGTTGGCTATTGAACTATAACAGCTCAATCGACTCATTATGTAATAAGAAGAAAGCAAGGAGAGCTTCCGTAACATCAAATTTTATCTCAAAATAGATGAGTATTACTGCTCCATTAGTTTATATTATTGCATCCATAATCCAATCATGATAAATTCTATAGTAAATCTGTTACTAATACTCGTTATAATCTTCTCTCTGTGCAATCTAGGTTAATGGAAGCTAAGTAGCTCAGACTTGGAGTTTCAAGATTAATGGATGAAGCTAAGGATGATGTAAGAAAATTTAATTTGTTGGATGGATTATAGTTTTTTATACTTTTTGCGACTTGCTTTGCATCCTTTAGGCTAATTGTTCTTCATCCTTGTAGGGGATTAAGTTAGTTGTTTGCTCTACAACAACTTTTTTTTTTAATCTTGAAATCCTTAATAGGCATCGTAATTACTGTTCAACACTCTTGTGGTACAGATTCTACATTGGTACCTAATAGGTGTCGTCATGTTTGTAGAGGCAATATGCATCTCTCCATGTTAACAAACATTATGTAGTTTATAGTGTTTAGTGTTACAAAGTAGCATGAACTTACAAAGTAGCATGAACTCACATAAAATTTGTATTAATGCACATGATGCAGGAAATGAGTTTTTATCACTATTATGATGAGGTTATTGAATCTGGTGGTAGTAGTTCAGGGAAATTGAGATTGTTGGTGATGATTGTACTGTTGTTGATTTGCTTTGCAGGAAGTCGCATGTGAACCAAGGACACGACACATTGATGCTCTGCTTGATATCATTTGTGAAGTATTGTCATAGGAGGAGCTGAAGTATCATTTTGTTTTTTTATCAGTTTATTAGTTTAGCATATGTAGTTTTCAGAACTTAGCAATCTTGGACATGTATTATCTGAACTCAGTATTTCATTTTTTTTTGTGTAGTTTTACATACAATGGAATGAATGTTAAAATTCTCTAAATTTGAAGTTGCACTTGAATTTCATTTAAATTTGAGTTGCATTTGAATTTCAGGTTACATTTGAATTTCATGAATTTCAGTTCAATTTGAGGTTGCATTTGAATTTCAGTTTGACTTGACTTGACTATTTGACTAGACTAGACTTGAATTTTTGACTAGACTAGACTTGACTAATTGACTTAAGTAGACTTGACTTGACTGTTTGACTTAAATACCAGTAAGAATAATTCAGATTCAGACATTCAGACATTTTAGCTGATCTGAATTTTATTTTATTTTTTTTATAATTCAAATCTACGACCAGTATCGCGGGTCAGCATCTAGTGACTGCAAGAATCGGTCTCTGTTCAGAGACCCACGCAATAAGGGTCGTGCAATTAAAAGACGCTTTATAAACGACCCATTCAGAGAATCCCATAACCGATCGTTTAACTAGAATATATGGCGTGTCCTGGCAGTCGCGGAATTCGTCTTTTCTAATAGTTCTCATTCAAATCTGGCACATCCCCGATTGCAATTAGCCTTGTTTTCGAAGTGTTTACCTTTAGCCGTGTAATGTACACAAAACATTGTAAAATAGAAAACAAATTAGTGAGCTCTTCTTTTTTGCTGTCTACAAAAAGGATTGTATCATCGGCATAGTGTAGATGGTTCACTACCAAACCTCCTTCCATCACTGAAAAACCAATTAAATAGACTGAGATTAGCAGCTCTGTCCAAGTATCTTGAAAATCCTTCCATAGCTATATTGAAAAGAAAAGGGGACATTGGGCATCCTTGTCTAACTCCCCTAGTACTTCCAAAAAATCCAAAAGCCGGTCCATTTATCAACACAGAAAAAATGGCAATTAAATAACAGAATTTTATCCATTTACACCACTTAACACTAAAACCCATTTTCTTCATTACACTCTCCATATAACCCCAATTCATTTTATCAAAAGCTTTCTCTAGATCAATCTTACAAACCACCCCAGGAATACCATCCTTCAGCCTTGAATCAACAAGTTCATTTGCAATGAGAGTGCCATCAAAAATATGCCTACCTACCATGTAAGCACACTGCACAGGTGAAATAAGCTTTGGCATTACCATTTTTAGCCTAGTAGCCAGCACCTTCGCCACAATTTTATATGTGCTTGTAAGTAAGAAGATTGGCCTGCAATCCTTAATAGACTCCACATGATCTTTATTTGGTACCAATGCAATGAAAGTAGTATTATGTTTCACATCAATGCCGCCAGTATCATAGAATTCTTGAATAATAGCCATTACATCTGCTTTTAGAAATTTCCAACACTTAGAGAAAAACATTAGTGGATATCCATCAGGCCCTGGTGCCTTATCTTGTCCCAAATCCTTAATAGCTTGTAGCACTACTGGCATCAAGTATGTCTGATTCCATTGAATTAATGCTATCAAAAACAATGTTTTCTAAATCTGGTCTGATGATCTCCTCTTCTGTAAAGAGAGTTTTGTAAAAATCCACAATGTGTCTCTGCAATTTGAACCTATCATCTTTAAGCTTCCCCTCAATATACAATTGCTTGATTTTGTTATGCCTCCTTCTTGCAGTAGCCTTACTCATAAAAAAATGAGTGTTTCGATCACCTTATTGTAACCATTTAGTGTTGGACTTTACCTTCCAAGAAACTTCCTCCATATGAGTGAATTTCTCAAAGTTAGTTTTGTGCTGCAGCATCTCACTCAGTTGAGCTTCAAATAACAAGTCTTCTTCAGCCAGCGTATCAAAAGCTTGAATCTCAGCAAGGATATTCTTTAACTTTACAGTGTTATGTCCAAAAGTTTATCTATTCCACTCCTTCATCTTCTCCTTTAATGCCTTCAACTTACACCACAGAATTGTGCTTGGACTACCTGCAAAACAGAAAGATAACCACCACTCCTCCAACAAACTAATAAATCCATTCTCCAAGAACCACATAATCTCAAATCTAAAAGGACTATGTCCCCAGGAAGGATCAGAAATGTCTAGAAGGATAGGTATGTGATCTGAGGTAGGTCTAGCTTTGTCTAATTGAGAGACAAAAGGGTAATGAGTTTCAAAGGAAGGGGAGATAAGGAATCTGTCTAGTCTAGCCATGACAAGATTTAATTGACCATTGGACCAAGTATATCTTGCACCTTTTAGTCGAAGGTCTATGAGATCATGATCAGAGATGAAATGAGAGAAGTCTTCCATACTTTTTGTGATCTTAGAGCAACCATTTTTTTCAGATCACTTAGTGATAGTGTTGAAATCTCCTCCTAAGCACCATGGAAGATTCCATCATCTACAAATGTTGTCAATCTCCTCCCATAAATCTTTCCTCTCATGGGGCTTATTAGGTCCATAAACACTTGTGAGAACCCATTTGAAATTATCAATCTTATTTGAGCACAAAATAGAAAAAGTATAGTCACCCACTAGAGAGTATGAAACATCCACAAGATCTTTGTTCCATAAGATTATCATCCCTCCAGAGCTCCCAAAAGACTGTTGAAAAGTCCAGCCAAAATTTGTATTTCCACAGATTTGTAGAATGTCAAAATCTGAGCAGTACATCATTTTAGTCTCTTGGATAATAATAATTGGTGCCTTTGACAGTTGAATCATCTTCTTCAGAATGAGTCTTCTATTTGGAGAGAAAAGCCCTCTCACATTCCATTAAAGAATTTGTAAACTCATTTATCACCTGCTGAGCCCAAAATTTTCTTACTTCGTCTCGTTGTTGCTCCAAGATTGCCAATATCTTCCAGTGGAATACCCAATATCTTACATTCAATTACAAGCCTTTTAGGTGTTACTAATGAATGAGAAGGAGAGCAAGCATCATCTTGAATATCTTCAAAAATTGGCTCAAAACCTGGCGGATAAACTGGCGTAGAAGTAGTGGAAGTCACGTCATCTGAAAATACATCACTTTCTTCAACCTCTAGATATGGCATAAAAGTATCCTCCAAACCCCCAAGAGGTAAAACTTTAGCCTTTGGCTCATGAATTGAGGCAACCTGAACTCCTTCAAAAGAGATTAGAGTTTGAATAGCAAAATCCTTCACTATATTTGGAGCCACAGTCCATCCAATATCCGTTTTTAGAACTGGGCCATCAACAGAAATCTTAGACAATAAAAACTTTTTTGAGTGATTGGGCATATCACTGAAACTAATTCCCATGTTAATTCCAAGATTAAACGATCTATGCACCTCAGCAATTACCCAGTTTGGGACCAAAAATTGTTGTCTAAGAAGCTTATCAGTATGGAATGAATGATAGATAGGTTTTTGTGTTTGTAGGGTGGATACGCTGTTGATGGTGGTTTTTGCAAATAGTGGTGTGGAGAGGATAGGTGTAGAGGTGGAGGTTGAGCAACTGAGAGGTATGGTAAACACAGGACTTACAGACCTAGGAACCGGTTGTAGGTCAATAACATATAATTTCTGAAAGAATGTTCTAATGTAACTTGTGGGCTTTGGTTGGGCAGGTGTAGGTGACTTCATTGGTAGGGTTTCAACGTTGTCAACAACCGATACTTTAAATGCCGGTTGAAAATCAATTTCCATGTCAGTCACGCCTGCAACTGAATTTACTTGCTCAAGTGCATTCTTGGAACGTTTTCTCCTTGATTTGCGCCTGCGCCTACGTTTTTTCTTGGAGCCTTGATGCGCCTGTGTTTGTTGTGAAGATGCCACAAAATCCTGCTTGTTAACCAAGTCATCCGGCTTTTTTCCCGGTACAATTGACAATTTTTGCATGGACATAGTTATCCCACGAGATTGTTGGAGTAAGTTTGGCTCCGCTAATCCTGCTGAATTTGATTGCCTCATTGACTGGATATTCAAATCTTTCGGTGACTGCAGATTAGGGTTCCGGCTACTTTGTCTTGGTGCTTGAGCAATGAAAATATGAGCTGTAAAAATGCCTGAGTCTGTAACCAGGTTAATTGCCCGAGGAATATGATTTATTCTATTAGTGTTTCTAACCTTCATTCTGATAGCCGTGATATCTTGTAGCTTCAGAGAAGCAGGATCAATCAAAAGAATGACCCCACATAAATTACCAAGACTCAGTTAAAAATCGAACAAGAGAGAGGAGAACATAAACGCGGAAGCGTAAAGACTACATTGATATTAATCTTGGTGGAATACAATCTATTTGATATTGTTGATTGTTTCTTACTTGTTGTTTTTACAAATGAATACAACATGCCTATTTATAGGCTACAAAAGAAGAAGAGAACTATGCCTATGGAGGCTAACAACTATGCCTATGGAGGCTTACCTACCATGGAGGCTTCCACCAAACCAACTACTAGACAATCTAGTATTCTTATTTGATTTGGAAAACTCTAGAACACTCATTTTACACATGTTAATTGTCTAACATTGACTCTAGACATCCTAGATATTTCTAGGTTAATCTAGATAGGTGTGAATACTTGACTAAGTTGGTGTTGAATATTCAACACTCCCCCTCAACACCTACTTTCCAATTTCTCTTTATCGTAGACGTTTCGGTCCCCTTCATAGTTTAAGGACGTTTCAGTCCTCTTTGGAAGTTTAGGGACATTTCGGTCCTCTTCGGAAGTTTAAGGACATTACGGTCTTCTTCGTAGTTTTAGAACATACGGGTTCCATCGTAGTTTAGGGACATTGCGGTCCTATCTTCATAGTTTAGGGACATTTCGGTCCTCTTCGATTTCTTGGGATTACTTATGTACTCCTTAGAATTTAACCCATTTTTGTTATTCTCTACAACTCATAGGATTTTAACCTACTATTGTTGTTATTTCTCTCATCACCTCTTGGTGATTAACTTCTCTTTCTTCACAACCTTAATATTGTTTCTTCTTCTCTTATTCTTTTGTTCCGGTTATGCTTTTGTTGCAAAAACCATCACACTTCTTTGATTTTTAAGATTCTCTCACAATCTTTCATTTCGTCAAGCCTCTGCCACAAGCTCTAACTATTCTTCTTCTTGTTATATTTTTGTTACAATTTTGCCACGCTATCCAGATTTGCCACATTTAATTAAGTAATGATTTGCAATCTGTGACAATTATTGTCACACTTATGTTTCCCTGATCGTCCTTGCATTTAAACAAGCATTTTGTCTGCATCTTCTCTATTTTATTTGAGGCTTTCAGCCCATCTTCAAATCACCTTCAACTTCTTCTTTATTTCGATTTTTTTTTCTTCAGGTTCCACGGCATTTGCCAACCCAACACATTTGTTTTTCTTGTCTGCCAGTGAGATGGACGTTTGGTGTGTCGGTCACATCATGAAAAGAGAGTTGAATGTCACTTTCTCACTGGCAATCTCCTTTTTTTTGCTTTCTGCTGCATGCGCGACTATCGATCTCCAAC
The DNA here is from genome assembly GCA_023529315.1 of Papaver bracteatum. Lineage (NCBI taxonomy): Eukaryota > Viridiplantae > Streptophyta > Magnoliopsida > Ranunculales > Papaveraceae > Papaver > Papaver bracteatum. The sequence goes on along the minus strand of JAJJWX010000536.1, from coordinate 5,312 downwards.
TCCATCGACCACCGTGTATCATCATGGAAACATTCTGTTTCTCTCGACACAGCATCATGTTCTTCTTCCTTCAACGGTTAATTCAGCACTTGTTCGAATCTCCATCGGTGGAAGAATTCATTACAGCAGCAACACCTCAATCCACTCTTATTGCTCAACCCATTTCAATCCTTCATCTCATTGGAAGCAAAGATCATCATTCTTTGGGAGTGGCAGCAACAACAGTCTCCGTTCTCGAGCTCCAACAGTATCATCACTGTCCCAGCAAAACACCGGAAACAACAACGACCGTATCTTCCATGTTTCTTCCTTCTCGAGCTCTAAAGCAGCAGCACCTCTGAGAACCATTCAACTGCATATTCTCGAGCTTTCTTTATTCATCTTCTGCCATTGCTCGTGTTCTCTCAAGCTCGACCATCTTCATCTACTTATCTCCCACTTTCTTTGTCTGCCATCGCATGGGATTATTACTTTTTTTTTTATATGCATGTGCTAACAGCCCATGCTTTTCACGTTCTCTTCTCTTTTTAATTTTTTCTTTTCTTTTTTCAACCATGCCGTCTCTTACTGTCTAACTCAATTCCATCATTTTTATTCATTGCTGAGAATCACCGCTGCCATCTTCTCATGCCCATTGTCTCTCTGAACTTCATATCGATTCTTGTCTTTACTTCCCTTATCATTAGCCAACTCTGACCAATTCTACAGCCACCATCCATCGAGAACATAGCTTCGAACTTCACTGCCACCTATCATAGCAGCAACTACGATCACCATGAATCACCGAGTATACAACCAATGCCTCCATTACCAGCATCTTTTAGTCACAGCAAGCTCACCATTTCGTCGTCAGTGACCATTGATGATGATCATCATCACCTAGCCATTGATTTTCATCGAGCTTAACTTCATGAATGCAGCAACACCACCCTTATCATCGCTGCCAACATCTTCACTACAACATTGTCACCATTTTTTTTTTGTTTGTTTGTTCAGAGAACCCTAATCGTTCGCAATCAGTCTTGATTTTTTCCCTTTTTTTTTTCTTTTCTTATCCCACAGCAACGATATCTCGTCTGCCATGTTTTCTCGGCATCAAAAACATGCCCCAAACTTTTTTTTTTTTTTTTTTGTAGTCTTCTTTCTCCATATCTTATCGCAACTTTGCAAACTCTTCATGAAAAAACAACATGTAACTTCTTTTCCTCTCCTCTCTCCCTCTAACCTCGCTCTGATACCAAGTTAAAAATCGAACAAGAGAGAGGAGAACATAAACGCGGAAGCGTAAAGACTACATTGATATTAATCTTGGTGGAATACAATCTATTTGATATTGTTGATTGTTTCTTACTTGTTGTTTTTACAAATGAATACAACATGCCTATTTATAGGCTACAAAAGAAGAAGAGAACTATGCCTATGGAGGCTAACAACTATGCCTATGGAGGCTTACCTACCATGGAGGCTTCCACCAAACCAACTACTAGACAATCTAGTATTCTTATTTGATTTGGAAAACTCTAGAACACTCATTTTACACATGTTAATTGTCTAACATTGACTCTAGACATCCTAGATATTTCTAGGTTAATCTAGATAGGTGTGAATACTTGACTAAGTTGGTGTTGAATATTCAACAGACTCTGCATTACTTCCGATGACCAGAACTGATATGGTACTCCAAATATTTCAAGATGGAAATCTGATGCTATTTTTGGGTTTATTTGCCATTGATGATTGCTCCATCTGAAAACAGACAGTTCTACATTATCCAGTTGAAAAATAAATTCCCGGTCATACCCAGCATCCATATTAAAAATTGCCTGACATGAATTTATTGGAAAAAACTGCAAGGGTTTATCATGTTGTATTTCAAACTGCACAGCTCGACTGATCCTTGCCCAAGAATACACAGGAAGTGGAGAGGAGACCTCAAAAGAAGAATTCCATTTCCCTAGATATTGTTGCCTATCCAGAGATTGTATATTGATGGTAGCTGGTTGGTTTGCCAAAGAAACGTTGGTTTTGGCTGCAAAGATGTCACAGAAGAAAGGTGATGAAATTGGTTTTGGAGCACAGGGATTTTTTTTTGATGGAATAGTAGTAATAGGTTTGGATGGAATGATAGGAGTTGGTTTGGATGGATCGATAGGAATGGGTATGGATTTTCTTCACAATAGCACTTGAGCATAAGAACGGTTGGACTTAGTAGTGGATGCTGGAATGTTCATTGGAGTGGTCGATGTAGCCAATTGGAGAATTTCTTCCAGAGCAGTAGCAAAATAAAACCATCCTTCAAAACAGTTACCAGCAGGAATGTAGAAAGATACATGATCCACTTTTGTATTTGGCTTGAAGAGCAAAACAAGAAGATAGAAACCATTATAATTGGATTGTTTATTGACCATAAACCAAATCCTGCTTTCTTCATATTTCCTAGTTTTCGTTGTTCAAGAGCTCGTAGCCAAATTGAAAATCGTAAATATATCTACCCACCCTACTCTTCAATTGTAAACGGGAGACAATGATTAACTTCTCCATCCTACTAGGGTTGAAAATTTCAAGCGAGAAATAATGAACTTGTTCACCATTATAATTTTCTCGCTCTTCACCTAAGTTCCAACAACAAGCTATACCATTATAATACACAACTGAATACCATCAATTATTTGACAGGTAATTTAATTAGTATCTCTAGAAGTATGTCTTCAGGGATATTATTTAAAACACTAAACTCACTAGAAACACTAATCTCATTAGGAACACTAAACTCAACCTTATTACTCAACCTTGTAAGAAGTTTCCGAAAAAAGGCACTAAACTTTAACATTATTCCACGTCTTCTTTGTCTCTGTGCTATTAACTCCTAAGTTAAGCCGCTGTTGTTGCAGTTGATCAGTTCATGAGAGGTCTGCGTAGAGTCTCTTTGTTTTAGATGATTATTTAGACTTCGGCATACAAAAAAAACAAACTACGAATAAAAACAAGAATCACACCCTATATTTATACATACCGGAAAGCTTCCTGAAATATGAAATTTATACTCCCTCTGTCCGCTTTTATCTGTCCTAATTTCTACTTTGGTATGTCCGCTTTTACTTGTCCATTCTGTTTATAGACATACTTTTCCCTTAAACTATCAAATATACCCTTTCTTTTTTATAATTATAAAATCATTGTTAATAAAAAATTAATTTAAAATCATAAATGTCATTACCATAAATAAGAAAAAATTTCATTCAATATTTTTTTATATTAATTGTCATTCCTTTTTTAAATAAAAAAATTTATGAGTAGTTACAAAATTCTTAATACTTCTATTTATTCTTACATGGTAAAGAATCAAAAACATTTATGACAAAATCTCAAATTCATGGTAGAGTATATCTAAAGAGGAAATAATCTACAATTTCAAAAATTTTCCCTCTCAAATAAAAATTCCAAAGGCTCCAAATTTTTGTTTCGGGAAACCAAAATCAAATGGAGGAAATAAAAAAATCTTAAATTTTGGAGTATAAGTTTGCTTTTATTTCTTTACAAAATTTCCTAAAACAATAATACTATCCAAATTAGAATTTTTTACACTACTAATTTTAATTTTGGTAATAACATAATATTAAATAGGCTAGTCAAGGGATAGTCATGAAATTTTATATGATTTCCTTAATATCTTGACAAAGTCAAAGCGGACACTTAAAAATGGACGGAGGGAGTATGATTTCCATATTTTAAAATTTCCTTAAAAAAGAAATTTTTTTTTGAAAAATTTCCTTAACTTTTTTTTTTTTTGAAGCATGAAATTCATTAAAACACTAAAGGGCTATTACAAGATTCATGAATTACAATTAGATTGGTAACATGATATTGGAACAGAAATTGAATAACAATCTTCAAATCGGAGTTGCATCGGGGGAAGATGATGGAGTCGAAGGACAAAAGGCCTTCGGTCAATGCTTTCCACAAGAAAAGCTGTGTTTTTGATAGACACAGTAGTGCCCATAAGAACTTAGATGATGGTAGAGGGGTCCGAAGCGATTGACGTGAGATGCTAGACAAAAATTTGTATCCGGCTGCTGTGGCATACTGCTCGTATATTACGAGTCTATTTCCTTTTGTTTCTGCTTCATCCATTGTGAATCTTATAAATTGAGTTCCCTTTTGTTTTTCTGCCCGAACTGAAGAGCTAAAGCTAGGAATCTATTACACTTAAAATTAAAGTACTACTAGAATTAAAGTACTACTAAACGTAAATTAACACTGTAATACACTGAAAAGAGAAGTAAAACCTATGGCCAGAAGAAGAAACAAGCACCAGGGGTTTTAAAAATACCAAAGAACTACAAACAAAGAGCAAATAAACTATTGCTACTACAAATTAAGATAATAACATAAATGGAATAGAGTTTACCTGAGGCCGCACATCGGGGGATCAAAAAGGTTAGGAGGTAGGATATAAACGTTGATAGGTCAACCAGGTTTGATACATTATTCCATCAACTTAACAGAGCTAAGCTCGAGAATTTTATCAATTTAAAGGAGAAGAGGAAAAATGATTAGGCTGATTATGAAGAATGAAGCTGGGGTTGTTCACAAGTAACTAAGAAAGATTCGAGGATAGCAAAATTAATCGTCCTAGATAATGGATATTCACTTAAATTTTTTTTTTTTTTCGAACCATCCAAACATAGAAATCATTAGAAGATACAAACCCAGAACTCTAACAAGGGGATAAAGACTTTAAGAAGAAATTTTGACAATCAGGAAGAAGAAAGATTAAACGGTTTTTTTTTTTTCTTCTTTTGAAAACGATATGAAAAGGGGTTTTCACATCAATCTGAAATCGCGATTTTGAAAACTACTTTTTTGACTAAAAACAGAGTAAGGGTTTTCAACAGGATGGTAAATCAAAACTAAAACAAAAGAGTTTTTTTTTTTTTTTTTAGAAAACCCAGATCGGGATTTACTGCACCGATCATCACCAAAAGCAAAGCAAACAAGGGGATTAGAAGTCCTAAACAATATCCACGATCTAATCAGAAAAATCAATAGATGTAAAAACAAGATCAAATCTAATTACCATTAAAGGAATCAATCGAAAACTCAAAAAATCAGTCATCTGAAGTTAAAAAACTACCTGGAAACAACTCTATATCCTTTCCCCTTGTTCGTTCATCACCCCCATGTCAGACCCCAGAGTAAACCCCGGAGGGTTCACTCAATAGCCGCCGTTCGGAGCTTTCTGAATCTAGGTTTTACTGTTAGGCTGTTTTTTTCTTCTTTTAGGTTACTCATGGTAGAAGATGTCAATTTTT
>JAJJWX010000534.1:0-18634 GCA_023529315.1 Papaver bracteatum | reverse complement strand
ATATAAAAAATATTCAGAAACAGATAGGCAAGTCGATTGGTTTGACATGGGCAGCTGAAACGAGTGTTGATGACCAAGCCAAAGATATAACACAAGTGTTAAAGAATAAGAAATTCGTCTTGTTGTTAGATGATATTTGGGGAAGAGTTGATTTTGCAACAATTGGAATTCCAAATCTAAAAAATGAGGCTCAAGATATAATTATCAATACATCTAAAGTTGTTTTCACTACCAGATCCAAGTCTGTCTGTGGGTTTATGGAAGCTGATAAAAAGATCAAAGTAGATTGCCTACAATGGGATGAAGCTTGGAGTTTATTTCAAGAAAAGGTTGGGCAACAAGTGTTACATGGCCATCCAAACATACCTGAGCTTGCCAAACTAGTCGCAAAAGAATGTCTTGGTCTTCCACTAGCTCTCATTACTATTGGTCGAACTATGGCCAGCAAAACAACTCTCCCACAATGGCAATACGCAATCAATGTTCTACGAAAATCAGCCTCAGAGTTTTCAGGTATCTCTCTAGTCGAGTATCTCCATTACCTTGATTAGGAATTAAACCATATTAATTTAATTTAGCCTCTAATCTACATGATTATAGTGTTTGCTGCTCTTTTCAAAATCTTGGTGGCAAAATCAGAATAAAATCTAGTATGTATATTTCAGGCGTGGCTGATGAAGTGTTAGCTATTTTGAAGTTTAGCTATGATAACTTACAAAATGAAAAGCTGAAGTCTTGCTTCTTATACTGCTCCTTATACCCAGAAGGCTATTCAATTTGGAAAGAAGAACTAATTAAAGTTTGGATAGGAGAAGGGTTCTTAGATGAAGTTGATGATATAAATGAAGCTTATAGTGAAGGTCACGATGTTATTGAAAGTCTTAAAAGTGCATGTTTGTTAGAAAGTGGTAATAACATGAAGGAAAATGAGGTCAAATTGCATGATTTAGTTCGTGATTTGGAAATTTGGATAGCTTCGGATCTTGGTAGAAACAAAGGTAAGTATTTAACAGTTCAACCACAAAACAAATTAAAGCTGCATGAATGGGAGAATGCAGATAAAATCTCTCTAGTAGGAAATAGATCAATTGAAGAACTCATTGGAGCTCCAAATTGCTCGAATCTGTCAACTTTGTTGCTTCACCACAGTAACGTGAAGATTATATCTGATGACTTTTTTCAGTCTATGCGGATGCTTAAAGTTTTAGATATGTCTGGTTTGAGCATCAAGAAAATCCCAACTAGTATTTTTTCATTGACGGAGTTACAATATCTTGATTTATCATCATTTATCTTTCGTAGTAATGAACTAAGTCCAGGGAGTTTTGGCTGTCTTACAAAATTAAAGATGTTGGACTTATATTGTTCATGGTTGTGCAACTGGGAAGTAGAAGATGGACCAAGTCTAAGCGAGTTGGAAAGCTTAAAAGATTTGAATCATCTCGGAATCTCCCTTGAGACAGCTCATGCTCATCAGAAATTGGTAAGTAGTCGCAGATTGCAACTGTGCACCAAGTCGTTACATATTTCAAACTGTCCGGGCATCACAACCCTTGTTTTATCACCACTGTCTTTAGCTTCATCACCAGTATCATCATCAGTTAGTTTGGGAAACATGGTTACTTTAAGAACACTTTACCTCAACCGGCTGAATGAGTTAGAAGAGTTGAGAATGGAAGATAAGATTACTTTGTTCACGAATTTGGAGCAACTTCAAATCTATAACATGCTAAAGTTAATGATTGTGTGGGATGTGCCTCAACGGTTGACGACGTTCTGCTTCATAAACCTTAAATACGTAAAAATATTAAACTGTCCTAAATTAAAGGATATGTCATGGCTAAGGTATGCTCAGAATCTTGAGACACTCGAGTTGTGGGTATTGAATGGTTTAGAAGAGGTGATTTCTGATGGGTTAGCATCCGAAGAGAAGTTAATAAATACGTTTGCAAGACTCAAACGTGTTGTCTTCGGCAGTATGCCAAAACTGAAGAGGATATGTAACCATAATGTTAGATTCCTTTCTTTGGAGCGCATACAACTGATAGACTGTCCAGAATTGAAGAAGCTACCGTTTGATATTAATAGTGTGATTCCTAACACCTTACAATCGATTAAAGGAAAGAAGGAATGGTGGAAAGGGCTTGAATGGGAAGGCGAAACCACCAAAACTAAGCTTGCTCCTTATTTTGTTGACATTGGAAAATAAAATTTTGTGCCTTAATTGCATTTTTGTTTACTAATGTATCAATCAATAATATGTATTTCAACGCGTATCATATGGGTTACTGATCGTTGATGAAAGATAACACTTTTGTTTGCTAGAAAGACAACTTAATGGAACTGCAGAGGGCTAGGAAATTGGTCCTTGAATATGATACAAGGCCTAAGATGTAGCAGGTCTCCTCTCAGATGATGCTTAAGCAACTACCCCGTTCCTTGTGTTAGGCAACAAGATTGACAAGAAAACTGCAGCTTCAGAAAAGGATTTGCACTGGGATCACCAATTTCACAACAGGCAGAGAAAATGACCTCTTGAGTCTTGAGGTCTTCATATGCCGTGTTGTCATCCGGTCAGGATATGGGGACAGTGCAGTGGCTCACACAATATATGAAATACTAGAAGAATACACTTCTAGTCGTATCTAGAAAATGGTACAGTTCTCACATTATAGTTTTCATTCTTTTTATTTTTACTGACAGAGCACACAGTTTATATACTAATTCCGCCCAACAGATTGAGAGATTGTTTTGGTTAGTAAGCATCTGACTAGCAAGTTGTTTGATTTTTCCCGACTTGACTCTAAATCTGACTGACTCATCTTGTCTACAGTAGTAGACTTGTAAAAAAACTTTTGAATCAGTCATATATATATCAATGTAGTCAATATCGGCCGTATCGGCCGATATATCGGGGATATTTCAAGATATTCTTGATGGAACTTTGAATGATTTGCAAGATATTCTTGGTGAAGAAAGTAGGCCAGTTGGTAGTAGAGGTGCATGTAGCTCTCGAAGTAAGTCTACTTACCCAACTGATTATTAGTATGATGGATATGATACTGATTAATTGATGTTAGACACTGATTAGGTGGTAAACTTAAAAGTTGTTGAAGTTACTTTTTTGTTTCTAGTTTGAATTTTGAACTTGTTTAATCACCATTTTAGGCAATAAATTTTATAGTTGTTGAAGTTATACTTCTGTTTCTAGTTTGAACTTGTTTATTTATCATTTTAGATAGTGAACTTTAAAGTGATTGAAATTACTCTTGTGTTTTTGATAAAATTGATAGTAGCTATAAAATTATAGTCTCTAAATTTGGAACCGATATTATAACGATATTTGAACGATAATATCCCCGATATAAAGTAGTACCAGTGTATCCTTCCTGGCCGATATAAACCGATCCGATATTAACTACATTGATATATATATGCCCGGCGAGTCAGGTACAAAATGTTACCCGACTCAAATAGCCCCAAGTCAGATACATGAGCGGAGTCAGACATCATTAAAATGAAAAGACAAGCGATCTGGCACGAGTCCAATATCGAGTCAAATTTGGATCGCGAGTCAGACCAAACAAACAAGGTGCAAGGTCTCTTGGATGTAAAACACAAAATAAGTTTCTGAATCATTCTTAGTTCGGGACTTTACCGGTTACTGCCGGATTGCAAGTATAAAACTTCGACCTCTTAATAACAACAAAACTGATGCCACTACAATATACCAAACGAGACAAATACTATATCACAGATAATGTATAGCTGCTGATGTTATCGTAAATTTGATTTCACTAAAAGAAAATGCCGGAAAAATTCAGCTTTTGCTAACCGTGAACAATAAAAATTATAGCACAACAAAGTGAAAATTTGCTGAAGATTGGAAAATTGTTTTCAAGTACTGTGTGGTAAGTTGTGTTACTTATCAGACATGATAACCAGTCAAAGTAAATCCTCTTCCTGCAATCTCCACAGCAACATTCCAGAAAACAGCAAAATACAGGCTTGATTTCTCAACCTTCAGCTCCTGCATCTTCTTCCAGAATGAGTCGGAATGCTGTAGAAAAAAATTACACGTTACTGCGTAAGTATACAACTCACTGATTACAAATGAAGCAAAAAATTTGAATTTTTAATCAACAAGAAAGAGAGTGTTTTATCAATAATCAGAAGCCTCGGCAACTAAACTGGAGACATTTATCCACAGAAAAAGTGCCTAAATACCGCAGTGTAGTGAATTATCCAATTTATGCCTGTAGTCTGCATATGCTCATTCCTTTCCTATTAGAAGCAAATGGGTATTAATGGAAAGTGGCAAGAGCTATCCAAGCACTTTAAAAAAACATCCGATCGATAACCATTACAAAAAGAAGCAAAAGCAATTCTGAGGAATGATGATTAAGGATTTTTTGTAGAAACGGTAGATAGAACTGATGTTGCAAAGAATGAAGTGATTGAGTTTGCCAATAGTTTGTATGAAGGATTATTAGATAGCTACTACAAGATATGGTAAACAATCACATCCTCTCGAAATGATGCGAGAATCTAACGGACTTAGAGTTAATAAACAGTAGGAAATTTGCTACAACTACGGATATAGGCATGAAATGTGAGGATAACTACAATTATAAGAAATCCATATGTAATAAGGTTGCAAAATCTTCGCTGCCAACAGAGTCAGTGTCCTGCATCCTGGTAATAGTACTGTGTTAGACACCTACTACCTAGACATAATTGACCTTTCCAATGCAGAAGGAATAGTGGCATTATTTGAAGAAAAAGAATTAGCTTGGTTGTAGTCACAGACAGACTTGACACGCAGATTGTAATAGTTAGCACACAGAACTCTACCTACTTGACTCTATTGTTCTTACAAAATTTACCGATGAATGATGACAAAATTTAGTGTTGTTTTCCTATTAAGACTCCCAGTTCTATAATTATTAAAGGTTGATTGTACCTCAGCATACATGTGGAAGTGCACATTTGGATTCCCAGGGGAGACAGATTACGTTGATAGACAAATAACACTCAATAAGTTTCTGGATCATTCAGGACACGATCACTAAACTACTTAATGAGTTACTGGCGGATTGGTTACACGGATATACCCAACGTGACAAATGATGCATCACGGATAAAATGTATAGATGTTATAAACTTATTTACAAGAAATTCAGGGTTAACTAACCATGAACATCCAGAAACCGGCTTCCTCAACCGCTCCTGCCTCTTCTTCCCTAATTAGTCGGAATGCTGTAGAAAACAATTCAACATGGCCCTGTTAGTATGCAACTCAAAGATTACGATTAAAGCATGAAATTTGAATTTGATCTGGATAAAGCGTCAAAACAGCGCACTGCAGTGGTTTCCCAATTTATGACTGTAGTCTGCTGATTCTTATACCTTCCCTATTAGAAGAGAATGGGTACCAAAGAATATTGGCAAGAGTTATCCAAGAGCTTTAAAAAACCATCCGCTAACCATTACAAAAGCAATTCTGAGACAGCAGATCTTATATTACATTTCATTTGATAATGTAGTTACATTTCAGAGAGCCGAGTGTCAAAACGAGAGAATGTTGTGAGACGATGGACCAAACGAAATATCAACAATCACATTAACTCAAAGGTAAAAGCTGATGCCCGCCTTGGTGTGACAAGTTTAATAAGTAAAGCGAGAGTATTCTAAGATACTAATACTCCTAAAATTAAACTCTAACAGCATACAATCGCACAAGCAAATAGAATAAGACAATGACCACCATCGATATCCTTGTAAATGAAATGGTTGTTCAATCAGTTGGATTGCACTCTACAAGGGACTAAGAATGAAACTGATTCCTATAAACTTCCTTTCAATTGTAACAAAAAAGAGCCATCTGTTACCACTAACCGCTTCTGAAGTTTTTGGGGTGACAAAAAGGGAACTACTGGGTCTCTTCTCAGATGATGATTTAGAAACTGTCCCATTCCTTGTGTTGGGAACCAAGATTGACATAAACACTGCGGCCTCAGAAAATGAGTTGCTCCGGGATTTTCTCACCAATTTCACAATAGGCGAAGGAAGCGTCGACCTACCAAACTCAAACTTACGACTTCTTAAGGTCTTCATGTGCAGTATTGTCCATAGATTAGGTTATGGATGCATATCAGTAAGAATTGGAATCTAACTGACCCCCTAAACAGTACAAAAATCGGTACAACTGAGTGTGTAGGCATGAAATATGGACAACTACAATTATAAGAAAACTCATCTATCCGTAAGCAGATGGCAAAACCATTGTCCTGCATCCTAGTTGTGTGTCAAGTACTTTGAAACCTAAATCATGATCGCTATCGCACTGAAATCTGCCTATTTGACTCTATAGTTGTTATGTGAACACTACGTACTGTAATAGCAGTGTGTAAAGGTACCTTAGCCAGTATTGACCTTTCCAATGCAGATGGAAAAGTAGCAATATTTGAAGACAAATAATAAGCTTGGTTGAAGTTAATGACAGAGTTGAAAGGAATATCATTATAAGTATCACACAGAACTCTACCTACTTGACTCCATTATTCTTAAAAAAAATACTGATGAATAATGATGAACTTCAGTGTTGTTTCCTGTTCAGGCTTCCAATTTTATAATTATAGAAGGATTGTACCTTAACAAACCATGCAGAGGTGCAAAGAAAAATATATAATGATACCATTGTTGTCACAGTCAGTGACATCCCAACAAGTCTTGTGTTAAAGAATGATGCAACTTGAGATCTAACTAAACCTCAGGGTTAAACAATACGAAAAAAACTCACACAAGTGAGAGAAATAGCCATGAAATGTGAGGATAACTATTAACTACAATTATAAGAATACTCATCCATTCATACCAAGATGGCAAAATCTTAGTTGCCGACAGTTACTGCATCCTTGGTACTGGTGTGTCAGGTACCGAGCCAGAAATGATATTTCCAACAGATAAGGAGACATAGCATTATATCAAGACTAACAATTAGCTAGGTTGTAGTTAACGCCAGAATGGAAACCTAAAATAATGACAGCTATCACACAGAAGTCTGACTACTTGACTGTAATGCTTACTGATGAATGATGACAAAATTTAGTGTTGTTCCCTATTCAGACTTCTAATTCTATGACATGAAAGAGACTGAACCACATGCGAAGGTACAAATTTGGATCCCCAAACTATCTATCTATTATGCGAAGAAGTACGAACAAAATAGACTCCCTCATACTGCTGAGAAAGCTCTAACTTCCCGCGATTTTCCTTCCACACACTGATTCAACTTCAATTTGTAAGAAAAAACAAGTTACTAAAGCATGCATCACATTATCTAATTGCAATTAAATCAAGCGGATAACAAATTAGACATCGACAAAGTAATATAGATCAACTAAGGGGAAAAAACTTGCCATAATGTTGAGATTGATAACATGAAAATAGATAAACAGTGAGCTTTACATGATACTCATTAAGATAATATCAAAATGTTATTGCAATTTAAAGTTGAAACCCATATAAATATATACAATACCACTCCAGAAGTTCAGCGAAGATTACCAGTTAATAAGTGTATCCAGGGATCTCATCTTGCTAGCTGCTTTGTCGGCAAATCAGGGGTTTCCCATTTCTGTCTCCTGAATTTCAGCTGTCTTCATTACTCGAACATCTTCTTCTCCTAATTCTTTCAACGATATTAAGGTAACCTTGTGAGGGAATATTTGAATAACTAAACTCAAAGGACTTAAATCCACAAGATGTTTCGAGGTTAAAGCTACTGGGTCATAAATACCGAGAGACATATCCCTGGAACATAATACACTGCCACTCTTGGTCAAGGCTACTGGTTCCACTTCCATGTTGCCAAGACTAAACTCTTTACTCCAACCCAATGGCTCGTGTTCCACCTGCTCTTTCATATCAGCAATATCGCTCTTGTTTCTCAGTAGCCATACGTCAGTGTCTGAGAATCCAGTGAAATAACAGCAATATTTGATTGCGTAATAAAAAAAACCACTCAGAACCCCTATAGTATAGTACTCACTCTGCATATGGTCTGGTGGTACAGGAGGTTGTGAAAGATGTTCACAGAACCTCTCCTCAGTTAAATCGAAGGCCAACATCTTTCCTTCTCTTTTATCCCTCCAAAAATGCAGCACTCCATTCGCAAAGGCACCACGTTTATCTTGATTTTTGCCAACGTGAACTTCAAACCTCCCAACATTTCTCCACCCAATGTCACTGCCAAGAGTATACACCGCAACCACAAGATCATTGGGGTCTGTCATTAATTTATACATTGCAACAACTTTATACTCATTAGTTGAGGAAACATAACCGAACCCAATCGACCAATGAATGTACTTATCATCACAACATCTTTCAATCTCTGGAAGCATAAAGTATTCTTTTGTAAAGGGGTTACAAATACAAAGAACGGCATCTTGTGTTGGGATACCATCAGGGTGTTGGATCTTATCTTCTTTGCATCCATAAAGACAGACTAAACCATTAACCGAACCAACAATGATATAATGAAATGCAAATGGAAGGGTTAAATTGATTTTTCTAGTTCTATGAATAGGTGCTGTCTAATCCTGATTCTCATTATACTCAAAATAGTAAAGATATTGATTCTCTGGAAAAAGAAGAAAACTTAACTCACCAGAATCAGCAGAGTTATTAATCCGATTTAAATGCATTTGAGTGAAGGATGGATGATGAGAAACCAGATTCCTTAATGGTTTGCAAACTAATTTGCAGTCTAGAATCGATTCAGCTGGTAACCGAGTTATGATGTCGAGTAGAATGTGTGATGGGAGATCCTTCAAATTCCCCATTAGAGAGAAGTATTTACACAGCCAAGAAATTCTTAGGGTTTGATAAATTTGGGAATTTCGTTTGTTGGGCAACTAAAGTAAAGAGTTGGAAATGTACTGGGTTATGTCGAGTAGAATGTCTAGGCTATGAGCAAATTCCCCATTAATTAACGATGAAGAGGAATTAACAGAGAGTGAAACCTTAAAGGAAAATGGAATTTTGGTTGAGTTTGGGGTTCTTATCTAAAAGAAACCAGTTCCCAAGGGAAAAGATGTGTATGAGAATAATTAAGGGTGCATACGGTTCCGCTCGGTTCTTGCCGAGGCCGAGTACCTGTACCTCCTTAGGCTCGGTTCTAAGATTTTGGACCGGTACCTGTACCGGGTACCTCGGTTCGGTACCATTCGGTACACGGGCGGTACCAATTACGGTTCCAGTTCTAGCCTCGGTTCCGTTCATCTTCGTCACTAACTCAGCCCATCACTGTCATAGACTCATAGCTTGTCTCTCCATTTTCGATAGTGGAAATTAAACTCAAACTCCTCATACACAGATCATCGTACGTGATCATCACAGCATCTATATCTTCATCATACACAGAACCGATAACTCCTCCATATATTTCACCGATAATGGCTATCACCATCTGTTAAATTCGTTGAATTATTACAAATCTTTGTGATCACATGTGGTTGTCCACATCAATCGCCCACATCGCAATAGCTTTGGTTGTTACCTATCCACATTTATTAAGTGTGTACTTTATCACCATTATCCCTTCTCATGGTTTAGGTGGCATAGATGGGCTAAAAAAAACCCAGTAAAACCATCAAATTCAAACTTTGATTCAAAATGTAAAATTTCAGAGAACTTCCGGAATATACTTTCACTTGTAAATCAATATGAGTAACTTCGTTGATCAAAACTAGTACTTTTGTTTAGCAATGGAAGAAAGCCAATACTCTCCTTCAACTGGTCATGATATGGAAGTGAAGAAGACGATGGTATCAAGCCAACTTGTAAATCAATATGAGTAATTATTCAGAGACCGCTACTAAGGCTCTCGGAATTTTTCCTTGTTTTTATCATATTAGAGACCGCTATGTATGGTCATCGGTCTAACTACCGTCAATGAGGGTCTCCGATGTGGGTCGGTAAACACCAATTTTCCACTAGTGGCATGCAGTATTGATTCCAGCGGTTTCATGCAGAAATCATCATGGAGGCATGCAGTATTGATTCCAGCAGTTACATACATAATTGGAGATGGAGGCATGAATGAGAGTTAATGCCTTTTAAGTTTATATTGAGATTAGATATTGAACTGTATAAATGGGGGGGAGCAAAAATCATTAGGAAGGGGTGAATACAAGAGAAAATCAGAAATACACTGTAATTCTACATATCAATAAAATACCACTACCCTAGGGGATTCGCCCGTGGATGTAGGCAAACCATGCTGAACTACGTAAAACTCGTGTCTATTTTATTTTGTTCTTCAATTCGTCTCCTAGCCCTAAATACACACCAAATCATCTTTTTATCGTGTTTCGTGCCCAGAAATAATTTTGGGTACAAACAAATACATTCAATTAATAATACTTATCTTCTTTTTTCAAGTCAATTCAACGACCAAAATTCCCTTAAAATATTGTAATAACAGAAAATATATATAGGATTTTCCAAAAACTCATAATAAGGAGATACTTTCACAAATTCGGGGATACTCAAGGTTATGCGAGGTTAGATTTTTGCTAAGGAGATATTTTTTTAGATGAAATGTTAATAATGTCCTTTATCCTAATAAAAACTAAAAAAAAGAAACCTAAATCATTAATTTTTTTATTTAAAGCATGCATTTTATTAAAACAAGATTAAGTTACAATTTGACATAGGTATGTGATACCCACGGAGTCATGTTAAATAATTAGATTAATAAAATCTGGGAGTGTCTGATCCTAAATTTTGGTTAAAAAAATCCCCAATTGACTACCATATGTAGCACGATTTCCTTCTCTGGAATCGTATCTAATTGCAACCTGCGAGATCTGTCTCATTCTATTCTTTATTTCCTCAATCACCCCCCTCAAAACAAACCTTTATTTCTCCTCTTCTTCTTCTTCTTCTTCTTCCTCTCCCTTTCTTCTTCCTCCTATAAAATGGAACCTAAAACGAATCAATGTTTTAGCCAATTCCGGTAAGAACCGAGTGATTCCCAGGTTTTAAATTAAAAGTTAGGTCAAAATTAGGGTTCACAATCACAGTCGGTAGTTGGCATTAATATTATCTTGAACTCAATACCGGCTGTTATAGTCAGTATTATTTTGTTGATGAAACCAATACCGACTGTTTTAAAGAAATAGCGAACAACAAATACATATCTGAAGCAAATTTTTTTTTTTTTGAAGCATGAGATACATAATGAACAAGCCTAGAAAACTATTACACGTAGGTATCTAGTACCCACAGAGTCATTAAATAGAATTTGGCTGAGAATATGTGGGATTTTCTCAGCCATAGAGATGGAAAAGTAGCTTTTGGGAAAAGCTAGTAAATATAGCATTCAGAAATGAGTGGAATTCATTAAATCACTGAATTCCGAATGGCCAACAATCAATACAGCGGAAGTGATTAAAACCAAATTTAAGAAGGCCTTGTAGTAGATATTCGTTGCACAATATCTCGCAGCAAAGCTTGTCACAAAGAGTACCTCCATCTTTGAAATAAAACTACAAACCAAAGTGCTGAGAAGAAGGAGCAATAGCAAGAACAGATTCACAAAAGTAAAATACAAAATCAAAACACTACAATTTATACCATCCAAAAACCTGTAAACCCCAGCTAAGAAACCCCTAATAAACCAACCAACAACCGGAAGGTATAGACGTGGATCAAAAAATAAATAAATAAATTAATTAAGACTACAATTCTAGGGTTTCTGTATGCATACCTTCTTCTTCTATTCCCATGATACTGTTTTTCCTCCAACCGCACAAAGAGAAAACCCATATCGAAATCAACAAATTGTAATTAAGAATTATAATAAAGAAAAATTAAATTCAATCCAGCGTTTGATCAACATATTCAGCAGCTTTAATTAACCTATTAGAAAAAGAAGATGAATTCAATTTAATTACAACTAACATATACGAAAAAAATAAACCTAAAATTACAAATTTATAGAGTTTCTATATGTTTACCTCTTTTCTGCTACTCCTCTTCGCCGTGTTACTGATTCAACTTCGCCTCCAGAATCAAAATATCAGAATATCAAAAACCCTGAAATGATGGATCGCGAAGAAAAAACAACTAATTAATGAGTTGAATACTCGTCATGCGGGATAACTTGGAGGATGAAAATATCAAATATCAAGCCGTGGAAGTAGAGATAAATCGTGAAGAAAAAAAAACTTACGAATATACCTTCTTCTTTATCCCTCTGCAGTTACCTTTGCTTAATAAAGAAAATGTGGACGGGCAAATCTATCTCTCAAAATCTAGAACGGACGAACGGATGTATCTCTAGAAAAAATTCGACATATAAACACCGCTATTTTCTCATGTCTGGGAGTCCTTTTCAGTCGTCTAATGACTACTCCATCCGGAGCTTCCCGACCTTCGGATCGGATCTATATTAAACGTCGTCCCTCTGATAGCTTTTGTCATCATGGAGACAAACACCATACCTTTTTATAACAATCATATAAGAAGTAAAAAAAAAAAATGCAACTTATGTAGGCTAAATATAAGAGCAAGGGAAAATTCTTTTTTAAATTACTGAGGTGTTTAAGTATTTTGTTTGATTTTTAGTTAGAAAAGAAAATTTTCTGCTAGTTGACTTAGATGGCTAAACGGCAGTCAACTGGTTGGGGAATATCACCTGACCTGCTAAATGGTTTAGGATAAACGCACCGGTGCCGGATAGTAGGGGCTGAAATATCATTTCCTGAATGATGCAAGGTTAGCAGTAGACACACTGTAGTGGTCCATCGGATAGGTGATTGTTCGTTTTGTTTAATTTCTTAGTTCAATGAAAATGATGGATTTTTCTTTTCTTGTAACATCTTTGGTGCAACATGAGTAACTAGTACAACCGTTTCCACGGTGGGAGGGCCGACCGAAGAAGAATCTGAAGATGGGTTTGTCTGCGACTACTTTCGTCCCGTTTAAGAAAATGTGATACTTTCGCTCCGTTTCGGAAAAAGTGATACTTTCTCCCCGTTTCGGAAAAAAGTGATACTTTCTCCCCGTTTCGGAAAAAGTGATACTTTCTCTCCGTTTCAGAAAAAGTATCACTTTTTCTGAAACAGAGCGAAAGTATCACTTTTCCTGAAACGAGATGTGGAAGTATCACCTTTTCTTAAACGAAAAATTAGTCGATCCATAAACCAAAATATGGTTGCATGATGTGTTATGCATCCTTTGTGGTGGTTTGCATAATGGCTATGCATTCAATTTTCGAGAAATAAGCCTAAAATTAAAAGTATCATTTTTCTTGAAACGGAGGAGTACATCGTTTTATTAGTTGCAACGGAAAATTAGTTGATGAATAAACCAAAATCTTACTACATAAAATATTATGTATCCTTTATGGTGGTTTGCATTAGAGCTGGCAAACAAGCCAAAACCCGCGGGTTTGCCCGGCCCGACCCGTGAAAAACCCGCACCCGTCTCGGCTGGTGTCTAAACAAGCCGGGTTCGGGTTGGAGCAATGCCGGCTTGTGGGAAAACGGGTTAACCCGGCCCGTCTTGTAAACCCGCGGGTTAACCCGGCCCGTCTTGTAAACCCGCGGGTTCAACCTGTAAACCCGTAAACCCTTCACACGTGTCCCCCAATACCCCCACTTATCTCTTCGTCTCTCCTTTTCTTTCTGTGCAGCACCAGTTAATGGAAGTAGAAAGAAGAAAGATGCTTGAGAAGGAGCAGTCGAACGAACAAGTTCAAGTTGATGATTTTGAAGCTCATCTAAAGCAGCATACAATAACAGAGTGTGTGAAGTAGCCTTAGAATTACTTAAAGAAACATTCACCTGGTCACCTCTAATGAGAATTGCCACAGAAGATGAAGGTTTATGAGCACCTCGGATGTCACAGTCAATGATTATACTAGCCGCAGCGGAAGTAGCTGGGTTCTTATTATTATTCTTGTTATCACGATCCGAGACTTCAACCGACGGTGCTGAAGAATATGATTTTGAGTTTGAATTTTAAAGAACAGTCGAAGATAATTTCGATGAAGATGTAGAGGAAGTTAATGAAGAATGATTAGATGAATCAGATCTATATATACTCAAAAAAAGTAAGTAAAATCAAACCCACACCTTCTTTTTGCGAAAATTACATTTTTAATTTTGTTAATTTTGAGTTCGAAATGCAATTTTATTTCTAGGGTTCATAAGAATTATGGGGTTTTCTGTTTTTTATATTAATTATGGTTTATAATCGAAATAGAAGATTTTAGTTCAATTAGGGTATACTGAAATTGGGTATTTCTACCCTGATAGATTGAAATTGAATGATATAAACATGATATGAATAATTACATCATGAATGAGTGAAAATTGATGCCTCTGTTACTCTGTACATGTTATAAACTCAGGTGTTAATGGAATTGGGCATTGAGATTGGAGAGAGATCGAGATTTCAGTGAATTATGCTATAAAGGTAGTTCAGTCAAATTCAGCTAGAGGGAGAAAAAGGAGAATTAAGAAATGTTGTTGTTGGATTTGATTGAACTGCCTGAAGTGAAGTAGATGTATGTTTAGGGTGAATGAATGTGATTGAAACATGCGGGGAGATTTAGATGGCCTGAATTTGCCGGAAATAGACCAAAAAAGAGGAAACTCAAAAAATTGGTTTCTGGCGTGTTGACTCAGTCACTCAGTTGAGTAGCCAGAAACGGGCTAAGTAACCCGTGAACCCGCAAGTTTAACCTGTTACGGGCACGGGTTGAAGAATTGACCACCCGTGAAGAAAATTAACCCGCGGGTTTTGGCCCGTATTAACCCGAACCCGTGTAACCCGCAACGGGCCAGCCCCGGCTCGCCCGTTTGCCAGCTCTAGTTTGCATAATGGATATATACTTAATTTTCTAAAATTGTGCCTAAAATGATAAGTACCTCTGAATTTTTCGTAAAAACTCAAAATTTGATATTGTTGTTTTTGCTCGTTGGATAGGTTTTTTTATTAGCTTTCCAACGAGATAAAATTTGTAAAATTCCAAGGCACGGATTTTTAGATATGTTATATTCAAGTTTTCTTTATAAATTATACCCCTGAAAAGATTGGATACACAAGGAGTTATAGTAATTGGACTAAAAGGGAGGGACATTTTTGGTTTTTCGGCCCTAACCATTTCCAATCTTTTTGTGTCAATTGATTACTTACATTTTACAAAAAGGCTTCTCTTAAATATAGCCCACACATTTACTAGTACGACCGTTTTCACGGTGGGAGGGCCGACCGAAGAAGAATCTGAAGATGGAGTTTGTCTGCGACTACTTTCGTCCCGTTTAAGAAAAGATGATACTTTCACCCCGTTTCAGAAAAAGTGATACTTTCGCCCCGTTTCGGAAAAAAATGATACTTTCTCCCCGTTGCAACGGAAAATTAGTTGATGAATAAACCAAAATTTTGCTACATAAACTATTATGTATCCTTTATGGTGGTTTGCATAATGGATATACACTTAATTTTCTAAAATTATGCCTAAAATGATAAGTACCTCTGAATTTTTCGTAAAAACTCAAAATTTGATATTGTTGTTTGTGCTCGTTGGATAGGTTTTTTTATTAGTTTTCCAACGAAATAAAATTTGTAAAATTCCAAGGAACGAATTTTTAGATATGTTATATTCAAGTTTGCTTTCCAATTATACCACTGAAAAGATTGGATACACAAGGAGTTTTAGTAATTGGACTAAAAGGGAGGGACATTTTTGATTTTTCGGCCCTAACCATTTCCAATCTTTTTGTGTCAATTGATTACTTACATTTTACAAAAAGGCTTCTCTTAAATATATCCCACACATTTACTAGTACGACCGTTTTCACGGTGGGAGGGCCGACCGAAGAAGAATCTGAAGATGGAGTTTGTCTGCGACTACTTTCGTCCCGTTTAAGAAAAGGTGATACTTTCACCCCGTTTCAGAAAAAGTAATACTTTCGCCCCGTTTCGGAAAAAAATGATACTTTCTCCCCGTTGCAACGGAAAATTAGTTGATGAATAAACCAAAATTTTGCTACATAAACTATTATGTATCCTTTATGGTGGTTTGCATAATGGATATATACTAAATTTTTTAAAATTATGCCTAAAATGATAAGTACCTCTGAATTTTTCGTAAAAACTCAAAATTTGATATTGTTGTTTGTGCTCGTTGGATAGGTTTTTTAATTAGATTTCCAACGAGATAAAATTTGTAAAATTCCAAGGCACGAATTTTTAGATATGTTATATTCAAGTTTGCTTTCCAATTATACCCCTGAAAAGATAGGATACACAAGGAATTTTAGTAATTAGACTAAAAGGGAGGGATATTTTTGGTTTTTCGGCCCTAACCATTTCCAATCTTTTTGTGTCAATTGATCACTTACATTTTACAAAAAAATGGTCATATAAAGGTCCTCCCTCGCTTCGCTCGGTCGGCCCAATTAACCATAACCCATCCAAATAAGTGCTCATGCTAACCAAACTAACCTTTATAATCATTCTACATAGCCCACAAAATTTTGTAATAATTTTTATGTATAGCCCAAATTAATTAGATAATCATTAAAATCCCTAAATCAACATCATCGACAAAAAAAAATGGTTGTTCTTGATTGAATAAGAATCAATACCCTCAATCAATTTTAGTGTAATCATGATTAAGAACAAAAATACATCATCTTAGAGATTTTGTTATATAAATTATGTTTATGGAGTTCTAGGAGAATGGTGGAAAAGAACAAAACCTTAACATGGATGTTTTGTGGAAATTTTTTAAGAGAACAATCAGTAGAATATAAACTAGATCAATTTTAATGTAATCATGATTAAGAAAAGATTATTTTAGGAAAAAAATAGAGTTAACGTTTATTTTGTTCTGGGGGAAATAAGAATTAGGGTTTATAACAATTTTCAATTTGTGAGAATACTAAAAGAACAATGATAATTAATTTTTAAGTATGATCTAGGAAAAAAGTTAGGGTTTATTTTGATTTTGAGTAAGAGGGATTCAAGTTTAATTGTTAATGAAAAATTAATGCCAAAATTAAAACTTGTTTGGTTTTTCATTTTAACTTAAACTTTTGGGTTATGCTTAATAAATGTGTGAGCTATATTTAAGAGAAGCCTACAAAAACGTGGCCATATAAAGATCCTCCCTCGCTTCGCTCGGTCGGCCCAAAAATCAAGAGTAAGCATCGGGTTTTCTTAAAAATTTGATTTTGATGATAATAGGAGGGGGAATTGCGAAAGAGCTCAATTGGTGTTGCGGTTCTAAAGTGATGCGCCATCCTCTTTTGTCACAAGTGAAACAGCACTTGGCTTTATGACAAGCCTCGTGCTCAAATAGGTCTGGTTCTGTATTCATGGGTCGGGTCCGGTTCTTACATAATTTACAGTATTGCCGACATCTCTCAGTTGAATAAAGCACAGAAAATTACCAGGTACCTTCTGGTAGGGTCCCCCCCTTTTGAATGAGATATAAAGAGCAAAAGATAAGGAACCGATTCTGCACCACAGAAATTTGGTGCAATTAAACAAGTGCAGTGAATTATCACAGCAATGGCCAATGAGAGTGATATCATAGATGATCTATTGGTCTACATTTATTGAAAAACTTCATATGAAATTAAAAGATACAGCAGGTACTTCTATTATTTAAAATTGGGTATTCTCAAAGTCTTTGTCCTGGGCAACAACCTTCATACGTCCATAGTTAACATTGAAAACAAAGCGTTGAAAACTTTAAGGCAATTTTGTAGTCACATTATCCTTACTTTAATATGTTCTCTTTTTTCGTGGTTGGCTTGGCTCCTTCATTTTATTATTCTTTATACCGTGGTTGACTAAACTCGTACTCACTTTCCTAACATCATCCAGCAGAAAATCACAATGGAATCTCCATCTTCTTTCAATCTTTGTTCGTAATCTGGAATGGAGATTGTTGGTCCGGTCGTCGATATAATCTCTCGTCTATGGAGCTGTGCTACTGTCCATGGAAATTATCTCTGCAAAATAAAACAAAATATGAATTCTTTAAAGATCTCACTCACAAAACTGAAGGAACGAAGAGAAGATGTGAAGGAAAAGGTTGATCTAGCAGAAGAAAACCCAACAGAACCAATGAAACGTACACATGAAGTTAGTGGTTGGCTCACTCGTGTAGAAGCCTTGGAACAAGAAGTAGAAAGTATCTTACAAGAAGATTTAGAAGCTGCCAATAATGAAGGAGGCAACTATTTTTGTTGCTGGGGTAGAAAAAATTGTTGCAGTGGGTACAAATTTGGAAAATCAATAGTGGAAAAGATGAACGCCGTAGAGATATTGTTGGAGGACGGAAATTTCAAGGACGTTGTTGAAAAATCTCAACCGGATCCCGTCCGAGAGATACCTGCAAACCGAACTGTGGGAATGGAGCCAAAGCTTGAGCAATTATGGAGTTTGTTGGCTGATAAGACAAGTCTTGTGAAAATTGTGGGCATATATGGAATGTGTGGAGTTGGAAAGACAACTCTTCTGAAGAAAGTAAACAATGAGTTTCTCAAAGGAAACCATTATTTTGATAAAGTCATATGGGTTGTGGTGTCTAAGGATCTTG
>JAJJWX010000533.1:0-153690 GCA_023529315.1 Papaver bracteatum | reverse complement strand
ATGATCCGAAGCTTATAGGAAAATGGGATCCTAGTCTCGTGAACTGTGAGGAACTCGAAATGTTCCAACTTTGTGTACTTACTATTGTTTTAGGTCTCATTTTAAAAATGGATTTCCGATTATAAAGTATATATTGACCTTGTAATCCTAACCGTTATTTGGTTTGGACAAATGCATCTCAATCTGATAATGTCTTGAACACATAAATTTGTGTGTTCTATAACAAAATATCCGAAGCTTATAAGAAAATCGTATTTGAGTCTCCGAAACTAATGACGAACTCGAAATGTGACGATTTTGTGCGATTACTTCTATTTTTTTCGGTCTCGTGTTAAATATGGATTCCCGATTATAATTTAGACCAGGCGCTTGTTTGTTTAAACCTACTATTTGATTTAGATAATTGCATCTCAATGTGATGATGTCTTTAAGACACAAGTTTGTGAATCATTATCCAGCGAAATATCCTAATCTTATAGGAAAATCGATCAAGGTCTCGAACTCCTTGAGAACTTCGAAATGTTCAATTTTGTGTACTTACTATTGTTTGGTCTCATTTTAAAAATGGATTTCCGATTATAAAGTATACATTGACCTTGTAATCCTAACCTGTATCCGGTTTGGACAAATGCATCTCAATCGATAATGTCTTAACATACAAATTTGTGTGTTCTATAACGAAATATCCGAAGCTTATAAGAAAATATGATTTGAGTCTCTCTAAAGATGACTGAACTTCAAATGTGACGATTTTGTGCGATTACTTCTATTTTTTTAGGTCTCGTGTTAAATATGGATTCCTTTATTATAATTTAGACCAGAGCCTTGTTATGCGAAAACCTACTATTTGATTTAGGACAATTGCATCTCAATGTGATGATGTCTTTAAGACACAAGTTTGTGAACTGTTATCCAAATGAATATCCGGATCTTATAGGAAAATCTCGAGTCTCAAACTTTGAGGAACTCGAAATGTTCCGACTTTGTGGTACTTACTATTGTTTGGTCTAGTTTTAAAAATGGATTTAGATTATAAAGTATATATTGACCTTCTAATCCTGAACACCTATTTGGTTTGGACAAATGCATCTCAATCGATAATGTCTTGAACACATAAATTTGTGTGTTCTATAACGAAATATCCTAAGCTTATAAGAAAATCGATTTGAGTCTCTCGAAATGATGAAGAACCCAAATGTAGATTTTGTGCGATTACTCTATTTTTTTCTGCCTGTTAAATATGGATTCCATATTATAATTTAGACCGACCTTGTTATGCCAAACCTACTATTTGATTTAGGCAATTGCATCTCAATGTGATGATGTCTTTAAGAAGATTATCCAGGAAATCGGAATCTTATAGGAAAATGGGATCCTCTCAAATCATGAGAACTCGAAATGTTCCATTTTTGTGTACTTACTATTGTTTCGGTCTCGTTTTAAAAATGGATTTCCGATTATAAAGTATATATTGACCTTGTAATCCTAACTGCTATCTAGTTTGGACAAATGCATCTCAATCTGATAATGTCTTGAACACATAAATTTGTTTGTTCTATAACGAAATATCCAAAGCTTATAAGAAAATCGGATTTAAGTCTCAAACCGATGACGAACTCAAAATGTGCCGATTTTGTGCGATTACTTCTATTTTTTCTGGTCTCATGTTAAATATGGATTCCCGATTATAATTTAGACCGACCTTGTTATCGAAACCTACTATTTGATTTAACATCGCAAATGTGACATGTCTTTAAGACACAAGTTTGTGAGTGATCCAACGAAGATTATAGGAAAATCGGATCCGAGTCTCGTAAACCTGTGAGGAGAAATGTTCCAACTTGCGAAATGTTCGATTTTGTTATAAAGTATTACTATTGTTTGGTCTCGTTTTAAAAATGGATTTCGATTATAAAGTATATATTGACCTTGTAATCCAGAACTGCTTATTTGGTTTGGACAAATGCATCTCAATCTGATAATTGTCTTGAACACATAAATTTGTGTGTTCTATAATCTTATGTAATATCCTAAGCTTATAAGAAAATTTGTGTTTAGTTGTCAAAAATGGATAATATAAAGAACATTTACTTGTAATCCTAAAAGTATGCTTGATTTTGTCACGATTACATAAATTTATTTTTATAACGCTTATAAGTGTTAAATATGGATTCGTTATAATTTAGGATTCCAGCCTTGTTATTCGAAACCTACTATTTGATTTAGACAATTGCATCTCAATGTGATGATGTCTTTAAGACAAAAGTTTGTGAGCTACTATCCAACGAAATATCCGAAGCTTATAGGAAAATCGGATCCAGTCTCAGAAACTGTGAGGAACTCGAAATGTTCCAACTTTGTGTACTTACTATTGTTTCGGTCTCATTTTAAAAATGGATTTCCGATTATAAAGTATATATTGACCTTGTAATCCGAACTGCTTATTTGGTTTGGACAAATGCATCTCAATCGATAATGTCTTGAACACATAAATTTGTGTGTTCTATAACGAAATATCCGAAGCTTATAAGAAAATCGGATTTGAGTCTCCGAAACCGATGACGAACTCGAAATGTGCTTTGGAATTTTGTGCGATTACTTCTATTTTTTTATCTAAGTGTTAAATATGGATTCCCGATTATAATTTAGACCGACCTTGTTATCTGAAACCTACTATTTGATTTAGGCAAATGCATCTCAATGTGATGATCCAAAGATTATAGGAAAATCCTGATCCAGTCTCGGAACCTGGAGAACTCAAATGTTCCGATTTTGTGTACTTACTATTGTTTTGGTCTAGTTTTAAAAATGGATTTCGATTATAAAGTATATATTGACCTTGTAATTTGGAACCTGCTATTTGGTTTGGACAAATGCATCTCAATCTGATAATATCTTGAACACATAAATTTGTGTGTTCTATAACGAAATATCCAAAGCTTATAAGAAAATCGGATTTGAGTCTCCAAAACCGATGACGAACTCGAAATGTGCCAATTTTGTGCGATTACTTCTATTTTTTTCGGTTCGTGTTAAATATGGATTCCGATTATAATTTAGACCGACCTTGTTATGCGAAACCTACTATTTGATTTAGGCAAATGCATCTCAATGTGATGATCCAACGAAGATTATAGGAAAATCGGATCCGAGTCTCGAAAGCGTGAGGAACTCGAAATGTTCCGATTTTGTGTACTTACTATTGTTTCGGTCTCGTTTTAAAAATGGATTTCCGATTATAAAGTATATATTGACCTTGTAATCCGAAACCTGCTATCTGGTTTGGACAAATGCATCTCAATCTGATAATGTCTTGAACACATAAATTTGTGTGTTCTATAACGAAATATCCAAAGCTTATAAGAAAATCGGATTTGAGTCTCCGAAACTGATGACGAACTCGAAATGTGCCGATTTTGTGCGATTACTTCTATTTTTTTCGGTCTCGTGTTAAATATGGATTCCCGATTATAATTTAGACCGGCCTTGTTATGCGAAACCTACTATTTGATTTAGAAAATTGCATCTCAATGTGATGATGTCTTTAAGACACAAGTTTGTGAGTTGTTATCCAACGAAATATCCGGATAGGAAAATCGGATCCTAGTCTCGTAAACTGTGAGGAACTCGAAATGTTCCGATTTTGTGTACTTACTATTGTTTCGGTCTCGTTTTTTTAAAATGGATTTCCGATTATAAAGTATATATTGACCTTGTAATCCGAACTCCGCTATTTGGTTTGGACAAATTCATCTCAATCTGATAATGTCTTGAAGACATAAATTTGTGTGTTCTATAAAAAAATATCCGAAGCTTATAAGAAATCGGATCTGAGTCTCCGAAACTGATGAGGAACTCGAAATGTGCCGATTTTGTGCACTTACTTCTATTTTTTCGGTCTTGTGTTAAATATGGATTCCCGATTATAATTTAGACCGACCTTGTTATGCGAAACCTACTATTTGATTTAGGAAAATGCATCTCAATGTGATGATGTCTTTAAGATGATGTTATCCAACGAAGATTATAGGAAAATCGGATCCGAGTCTCTGAAACGTGAGGAACTCGAAATGTTCGATTTTGTGTACTTACTATTGTTTCTACTCGTTTTAAAAATGGATTTCCGATTATAAAGTATATATTGACCTTGTTATGCGAAACCTGCTATTTGGTTTGGACAAATGCATCTCAATCTGATAATGTCTTGAACACATAAATTTGTGTGTTCTATAACGAAATATCCGAAGCTTATAAGAAAATCGGATTTGAGTCTCCGAAATGATGACGAACTCGAAATGTGCCAATTTTGTGCGATTACTTCTATTTTTTTCGGTCTCGTGTTAAATATGGATTCCCGATTATAATTTAGACCAGCCTTTTTATGCGAAACCTACTATTTGATTTAGACAATTGCATCTCAATGTGATGATGTCTTTAAGACACAAGTTTGATGATCCAACGAAATATCCGATTATAGGAAAATCGGATCCGAGTCTCGGAAACTATGAGGAACTCGAAATGTTCCGATTTTGTGTACTTACTATTGTTTCGGTCTCGTTTTAAAAATGGATTTCCGATTATAAAGTATACATTTACCTTGTAATCCGGAACCGGCTATCTGGTTTGGACAAATGCATCTCAATCTGATAATGTCTTGAACACATAAATTTGTGTGTTCTATAACGAAATATCCGAAGCTTATAAGAAAATCTGATTTGAGTCTCTGAAACTGATGACGAACTCGAAATGTGCTGATTTTGTGCGATTACTTCTATTTTTTCGGTCTCGTGTTAAATATGGATTCCCGATTATAATTTAGACCGACCTTGTTATGCGAAACCTACTATTTGATTTAGGCAAATGCATCTCAATGTGATGATCCGAAGATTATAGGAAAATCGGATCCGAGTCTCTTTAAACTCGTGAGGAACTCGAAATGTTCCGATTTTGTGTACTTACTATTGTTTTGGTCTAGTTTTAAAAATGGATTTCCGATTATAAAGTATATATTGACCTTGTAATCCGGAACCTACTATTTGATTTAGGCAAATGCATCTCAATCTGATAATGTCTTGAACACATAAATTTGTGTGTTCTATAACGAAATATCCGAAGCTTATAAGAAAATCGGATTTGAGTCTCTGAAACTGATGACGAACTCGAAATGTGCGATTTTGTGCGATTACTTCTATTTTTTCTTGTGTTAAATATGTGTTAAATATGGATTCCTTGTTATGCGATTATAATTTAGACAATTGCATCCTTGATGATGCTTTAAACCTACTATTTGATTTAGGCAAATGCATCTCAATGTGATGATCCGAAGATTATAGGAAAATCGGATCCGAGTCTCAGAAACTATGAGGAACTCGAAATGTTCCGATTTTGTGTACTTACTATTGTTTTGGTCTCGTTTTAAAAATGGATTTCCGATTATAAAGTATATATTGACCTTGTAATCCGGAACCTGCTATTTGGTTTGGACAAATGCTTCTCAATCTGATAATGTCTTGAACACATAAATTTGTGTGTTCTATAACGAAATATCCTAAGCTTATAAGAAAATCGGATTTGAGTCTCCGAAACTGATGACGAACTCGAAATGTGCCGATTTTGTGCGATTACTTCTATTTTTTTCGGTCTCGTGTTAAATATGGATTCCAGATTATAATTTAGACCGGCCTTGTTATGCGAAACCTACTATTTGATTTAGACAATTGCATCTCAATGTGATGATGTCTTTAAGACACAAGTTTGTGAGCTGTTATCCAACGAAATATCCGAAGCTTATAGGAAAATCGGATCCGAGTCTCAGAAACTGTGAGGAACTCGAAATGTTCCAACTTTGTGTACTTACTATTGTTTCGGTCTCATTTTAAAAATGGATTTCCGATTATAAAGTATATATTGACCATGTAATCCGGAACCTGCTATTTGGTTTGGACAAATGCATCTCAATCTGATAATGTCTTGAACACATAAATTTGTGTGTTCTATAACGAAATATCCGAAACTTATAAGAAAATCGGATTTGAGTCTCCGAAACTGATGACGAACTCGAAATGTGCTGATTTTGTGCGATTACTTCTATTTTTTCGGTCTCGTGTTAAATATGGATTCCCGATTATAATTTAGACCGGCCTTGTTATGCGAAACCTACTATTTGATTTAGACAAATGCATCTCAATGTGATGATCCGGAGATTATAGGAAAATCATATCCGAGTCTCAGAAACTATGAGGAACTCGAAATGTTCCGATTTTGTGTACTTACTATTGTTTCGGTCTCGTTTTAAAAATGGATTTCCGATTATAAAGTATATATTGACCTTGTAATCCGGAACCTGCTATTTGGTTTGGACAAATGCATCTCAATCTGATAATGTCTTGAACACATAAATTTGTGTGTTCTATAACGAAATATCCTAAGCTTATAAGAAAATCGGATTTGAGTCTCCGAAACTGATGACGAACTCGAAATGTGCCGATTTTGTGCGATTACTTCTATTTTTTTTCGGTCTCGTGTTAAATATGGATTCCCGATTATAATTTAGACCGACCTTGTTATGCGAAACCTACTATTTGATTTAGGCAAATGCATCTCAATGTGATGATCCGAAGATTATAGGAAAATCGGATCCGAGTCTCAGAAACTGTGAGGAACTCGAAATGTTCCGACTTTGTGTACTTACTATTGTTTCGGTCTCGTTTTAAAAATGGATTTCCGATTATAAAGTATATATTGACCTTGTAATCCGGAACCTGCTATCTGGTTTGGACAAATGCATCTCAATCTGATAATGTCTTGAACACATAAATTTGTGTGTTCTATAACGAAATATCCTAAGCTTATAAGAAAATCGGATTTGAGTCTCTGAAACTGATGACGAACTCGAAATGTGCCAATTTTGTGCGATTACTTCTATTTTTTCGGTCTCGTGTTAAATATGGATTCCCGATTATAATTTAGACCGGCCTTGTTATGCGAAACCTACTATTTGATTTAGACAATTGCATCTCAATGTGATGATGTCTTTAAGACACAAGTTTGTGAGCTATTATCCAACGAAATATCCGAAGATTATAGGAAAATCGGATCCGAGTCTCAGAAACTGTGAGGAACTCGAAATGTTCCGATTTTGTGTACTTACTATTGTTTCGGTCTCGTTTTTTAAAATGGATTTCCGATTATAAAGTATATATTGACCTTGTAATCCGAACCTGCTATTTGGTTTGGACAAATGCATCTCAATCTGATAATGTCTTGAACACATAAATTTGTGTGTTCTATAACGAAATATCCTAAGCTTATAAGAAAATCGGATTTGAGTCTCTGAAACTGATGACGAACTCGAAATGTGCCGATTTTGTGCGATTACTTCTATTTTTTTCGGTCTCGTGTTAAATATGGATTCCCGATTATAATTTAGACCGACCTTGTTATGCTAAACCTACTATTTGATTTAGGCAAATGATCTCAATGTGATGATCCAAGAAATATCCGATTATAGGAAAATCGGATCCGAGTCTCGAAACTGTGAGGAACTCGAAATGTTCCGATTTTGTGTACTTACTATTGTTTCGGTCTCGTTTTAAAAATGGATTTCCGATTATAAAGTATATATTGACCTTGTAATCCGGAACCTGCTATTTGGTTTGGACAAATGCATCTCAAACTGATAATGTCTTGAACACATAAATTTGTGTGTTCTATAACGAAATATCCGAAGCTTATAAGAAAATCGGATTTGAGTCTCCAAATTGATGACGAACTCGAAATGTGCCGATTTTGTGCGATTACTTCTATTTTTTTCGGTCTCGTGTTAAATATGGATTCCCGATTATAATTTAGACCGACCTTGTTATGCGAAACCTACTATTTGATTTAGGAAAATGCATCTCAATGTGATGATCCGAAGATTATAGGAAAATCGGATCCGAGTCTCAGAAACTATGAGGAACTCGAAATGTTCCGATTTTGTGTACTTACTATTGTTTAGGTCTCGTTTTAAAAATGGATTTCCGATTATAAAGTATATATTGACCTTGTAATCCGGAACCTGCTATTTGGTTTGGACAAATGCATCTCAATCTGATAATGTCTTGAACACATAAATTTGTGTGTTCTATAACGAAATATCCGAAGCTTATAAGAAAATCGGATTTGAGTCTCCGAAACTGATGACGAACTCGAAATGTGCCGATTTTGTGCGATTACTTCTATTTTTTCGGTCTCGTGTTAAATATGGATTCCCGATTATAATTTAGACCGGCCTTGTTATGCGAAACCTACTATTTGATTTAGATAATTGCATCTCAATGTGATGATGTCTTTAAGACACAAGTTTGTGAGCTGTTATCCAGCGAAATATCCGAATCTTATAGGAAAATCGGATCCGAGTCTCAGAAACTGTGAGGAACTCGAAATGTTCCGACTTTGTGTACTTACTATTGTTTCGGCCTCGTTTTAAAAATGGATTTCCGATTATAAAGTATACATTTACCTTGTAATCCGGAACCGGCTATTTGGTTTGGACAAATGCATCTCAATCTGATAATGTCTTGAACACATAAATTTGTGTGTTCTATAACGAAATATCCGAAGCTTATAAGAAAATATGATTTGAGTCTCCGAAACTGATGACGAACTCGAAATGTGCCGATTTTGTGCGATTACTTCTATTTTTTCGGTCTCGTGTTAAATATGGATTCCCGATTATAATTTAGACCGACCTTGTTATGCGAAACCTACTATTTGATTTAGGCAAATGCATCTCAATGTGATGATCCGAAGATTATAGGAAAATCGGATCCGAGTCTCAGAAACTATGAGGAACTCGAAATGTTCCGATTTTGTGTACTTACTATTGTTTTGGTCTAGTTTTAAAAATGGATTTCGATTATAAAGTATATATTGACCTTGTAATCCTAACCGCTATTTGGTTTGGACAAATGCATCTCAATCGATAATGTCTTGAACACATAAATTTGTGTGTTCTATAACGAAAAATATCCGAAGATTATAAGAAAATCGGATTTGAGTCTCCAAACCGATGAATTAACTCGAAATGTGCCGATTTTGTGTGATTACTTCTATTTTTTTCGGTCTCGTGTTAAATATGGATTCCCGATTATAATTTAGACCGACCTTGTTATGCGAAACCTACTATTTGATTTAGGCAAATGCATCTCAATGTGATGATCCAAAGATTATAGGAAAATCGGATCCGAGTCTCGAAAAGACGTGAGGAACTCGAAATGTTCCGATTTTGTGTACTTACTATTGTTTTGGTCTCGTTTTAAAAATGGATTTCCGATTATAAAGTATATATTGACCTTGTAATCCGGAACCTGCTATCTGGTTTGGACAAATGCATCTCAATCTGATAATGTCTTGAACACATAAATTTGTGTGTTCTATAAAAAAATATCCGAAGCTTATAAGAAAATCGGATTTGAGTCTCCAAAACTGATGACGAACTCGAAATGTGCCAATTTTGTGCGATTACTTCTATTTTTTCGGTCTCGTGTTAAATATGGATTCCCGATTATAATTTAGACCGGCCTTGTTATGCGAAACCTACTATTTGATTTAGAAAATTGCATCTCAATGTGATGATGTCTTTAAGACACAAGTTTGTGAGCTATTATCCAACGAAATATCCGAAGCTTATAGGAAAATCGGATCCGAGTCTCAGAAACTGTGAGGAACTCGAAATGTTCCGATTTTGTGTACTTACTATTGTTTCGGTCTCGTTTTTAAAAATGGATTTCCGATTATAAAGTATATATTGACCTTGTAATCCGAACCTCCGAAGATTTGGTTTGGACAAATGCATCTCAATCTGATAATGTCTTGAACACATAAATTTGTGTGTTCTATAACGAAATATCCGAAGCTTATAAGAAAATCGGATTTGAGTCTCCGAAACTGATGACGAACTCGAAATGTGCCGATTTTGTGCGATTACTTCTATTTTTTCGGTCTCGTGTTAAATATGGATTCCCGATTATAATTTAGACCGACCTTGTTATGCGAAACCTACTATTTGATTTAGGCAAATGCATCTCAATGTGATGATCCGCAAGATTATAGGAAAATCGGATCCGAGTCTCGAAACTCTGTGAGGAACTCGAAATGTTCCGATTTTGTGTACTTACTATTGTTTTGGTCTCGTTTTAAAAATGGATTTCCGATTATAAAGTATATATTGACCTTGTAATCCGAACCTATATCTGGTTTGGACAAATGCATCTCAATCTGATAATGTCTTGAACACATAAATTTGTGTGTTCTATAACGAAATATCCGAAGCTTATAAGAAAATCGGATTTGAGTCTCTGAAACTGATGACTAACTCGAAATGTGCCAATTTTGTGCGATTACTTCTATTTTTTTCGGTCTCGTGTTAAATATGGATTCCCGATTATAATTTAGACCGGCCTTGTTATGCGAAACCTACTATTTGATTTAGACAATTGCATCTCAATGTGATGATGTCTTTAAGACACAAGTTTGTGAGCTATTATCCAACGAAATATCCGAATCTTATAGGAAAATCGGATCCGAGTCTCATAACCGTGAGGAACTCGAAATGTTCCGATTTTGTGTACTTACTATTGTTTCGGTCTCGTTTTAAAAATGGATTTACGATTATAAAGTATATATTGACCTTGTAATCCGGAACCTGCTATTTGGTTTGGACAAATGCATCTCAATCTGATAATGTCTTGAACACATAAATTTGTGTGTTCTATAACGAAATATCCGAAGCTTATAAGAAAATCGGATTTGAGTCTCCGAAACTGATGACGAACTCGAAATGTGCTGATTTTGTGCGATTACTTCTATTTTTTCGGTCTCGTGTTAAATATGGATTCCCGATTATAATTTAGACCGACCTTGTTATGCGAAACCTACTATTTGATTTAGGCAAATGCATCTCAATGTGATGATCCAGAAGATTTATAGGAAAATCGGATCCGAGTCTCGTAAACCGTGAGGAACTCGAAATGTTCCGATTTTGTGTACTTACTATTGTTTAGGTCTCGTTTTAAAAATGGATTTCCGATTATAAAGTATATATTGACCTTGTAATCCGAACCTGCTATTTGGTTTGGACAAATGCATCTCAATCTGATAATGTCTTGAACACATAAATTTGTGTGTTCTATAACGAAATATCCGAAGCTTATAAGAAAATCGGATTTGAGTCTCCGAAACTGATGACGAACTCGAAATGTGCCGATTTTGTGCGATTACTTCTATTTTTTTCGGTCTCGTGTTAAATATGGATTCCAGATTATAATTTAGACCGGCCTTGTTATGCGAAACCTACTATTTGATTTAATTGCAAATGCATCTCAATGTGATGATCCGAAGATTATAGGAAAATCGGATCCGAGTCTCGTGAAACCAGTGAGGAACTCGAAATGTTCCGATTTTGTGTACTTACTATTGTTTCGGTCTCGTTTTAAAAATGGATTTCCGATTATAAAGTATATATTGACCTTGTAATCCGGAACCGGCTATTTGGTTTGGACAAATGCATCTCAATCTGATAATGTCTTGAACACATAAATTTGTGTGTTCTATAACGAAATATCCGAAGCTTATAAGAAAATCGGATTTGAGTCTCCGAAACTGATGACGAACTCGAAATGTGCCGATTTTGTGCGATTACTTCTATTTTTTCGGTCTCGTGTTAAATATGGATTCCCGATTATAATTTAGACCGACCTTGTTATGCGAAACCTACTATTTGATTTAGGCAAATGCATCTCAATGTGATGATCCGAAGATTATAGGAAAATCGGATCCGAGTCTCAGAAACTGTGAGGAACTCGAAATGTTCCGATTTTGTGTACTTACTATTGTTTTGGTCTCGTTTTAAAAATGGATTTCCGATTATAAAGTATATATTGACCTTGTAATCCGGAACCTGCTATCTGGTTTGGACAAATGCATCTCAATCTGATAATGTCTTGAACACATAAATTTGTGTGTTCTATAACGAAATATCCGAAGCTTATAAGAAAATCGGATTTGAGTCTCCGAAATTGATGACGAACTCGAAATGTGCCGATTTTGTGCGATTACTTCTATTTTTTCGGTCTCGTGTTAAATATGGATTCCCGATTATAATTTAGACCGACCTTGTTATGCGAAACCTACTATTTGATTTAGGCAAATGCATCTCAATGTGATGATCCTTTAAGAAGATTATAGGAAAATCGGATCCGAGTCTCGATCCGGGTCGTGAGGAACTCGAAATGTTCCGATTTTGTGTACTTACTATTGTTTCGGTCTCGTTTTAAAAATGGATTTCCGATTATAAAGTATATATTGACCTTGTAATCCGGAACCTGCTATTTGGTTTGGACAAATGCATCTCAATCTGATAATGTCTTGAACACATAAATTTGTGTGTTCTATAACGAAATATCCGAAGCTTATAAGAAAATCGGATTTGAGTCTCCGAAACTGATGACGAACTCGAAATGTGCCGATTTTGTGCGATTACTTCTATTTTTTCGGTCTCGTGTTAAATATGGATTCCCGATTATAATTTAGACCGGCCTTGTTATGCGAAACCTACTATTTGATTTAGAAAATTGCATCTCAATGTGATGATGTCTTTAAGACACAAGTTTGTGAGCTATTATCCAACGAAATATCCGAAGCTTATAGGAAAATCGGATCCGAGTCTCAGAAACTGTGAGGAACTCGAAATGTTCCGATTTTGTGTACTTACTATTGTTTCGGTCTCGTTTTAAAAATGGATTTCCGATTATAAAGTATATATTGACCTTGTAATCCTTCGAACCTGCTATTTGGTTTGGACAAATGCATCTCAATCGATAATGTCTTGAACACATAAATTTGTGTGTTCTATAACGAAATATCCGAAGCTTATAAGAAAATCGGATTTGAGTCTCCGAAACTGATGACGAACTCGAAATGTGCCGATTTTGTGCGATTACTTCTATTTTTTTCGGTCTCGTGTTAAATATGGATTCCCGATTATAATTTAGACCGACCTTGTTATGCGAAACCTACTATTTGATTTAGGCAAATGCATCTCAATGTGATGATCCGAAGATTATAGGAAAATCGGATCCGAGTCTCAGAAACTGTGAGGAACTCGAAATGTTCCGATTTTGTGTACTTACTATTGTTTTGGTCTCGTTTTAAAAATGGATTTCCGATTATAAAGTATATATTGACCTTGTAATCCGTAACCTGCTATTTGGTTTGGACAAATGCATCTCAATCTGATAATGTCTTGAACACATAAATTTGTGTGTTCTATAACGAAATATCCGAAGCTTATAAGAAAATCGGATTTGAGTCTCTGAAACTGATGACTAACTCGAAATGTGCCAATTTTTTGCGATTACTTCTATTTTTTTCGGTCTCGTGTTAAATATGGATTCCCGATTATAATTTAGACCGGCCTTGTTATGCGAAACCTACTATTTGATTTAGACAATTGCATCTCAATGTGATGATGTCTTTAAGACACAAGTTTGTGAGCTATTATCCAACGAAATATCCGAATCTTATAGGAAAATCGGATCCGAGTCTCAGAAACTGTGAGGAACTCGAAATGTTCCGATTTTGTGTACTTACTATTGTTTCGGTCTCGTTTTAAAAATGGATTTCCGATTATAAAGTATATATTGACCTTGTAATCCGGAACCTGCTATTTGGTTTGGACAAATGCATCTCAATCTGATAATGTCTTGAACACATAAATTTGTGTGTTCTATAACGAAATATCCGAAGCTTATAAGAAAATCGGATTTGAGTCTCTGAACTGATGACGAACTCGAAATGTGCCGATTTTGTGCGATTACTTCTATTTTTTTCGGTCTCGTGTTAAATATGGATTCCCGATTATAATTTAGACCGACCTTGTTATGCGAAACCTACTATTTGATTTAGGCAAATGCATCTCAATGTGATGATCCGAAGATTATAGGAAAATTGGATCCGAGTCTCAGAAACTGTGAGGAACTCGAAATGTTCCTATTTTGTGTACTTACTATTGTTTTGGTCTCGTTTTAAAAATGGATTTCCAATTATAAAGTATATATTGACCTTGTAATCCGGAACCTGCTATTTGGTTTGGAAAAATGCATCTCAATCTGATAATGTCTTGAACACATAAATTTGTGTGTTCTATAACGAAATATCCGAAGCTTATAAGAAAATCGGATTTGAGTCTCCGAAACTGATGACGAACTCGAAATGTGCCGATTTTGTGCGATTACTTCTATTTTTCTGGTCTCGTGTTAAATATGGATTCCGATTATAATTTAGACCGACCTTGTTATGCG
This sequence comes from Papaver bracteatum, assembly GCA_023529315.1. Taxonomy (NCBI): domain Eukaryota; kingdom Viridiplantae; phylum Streptophyta; class Magnoliopsida; order Ranunculales; family Papaveraceae; genus Papaver; species Papaver bracteatum. The sequence goes on along the minus strand of JAJJWX010000533.1, from coordinate 139,348 downwards.
AAACCTACTATTTGATTTAGGCAAATGCATCTCAATGTGATGATCCGAAGATTATAGGAAAATCGGATCCGAGTCTCAGAAACTGTGAGAACTCGAAATGTTCCGATTTTGTGTACTTACTATTGTTTCGGTCTCGTTTTAAAAATGGATTTCCGATTATAAAGTATATATTGACCTTGTAATCCGAACCCGCTATCTGGTTTGGAAAATGCATCTCAATCGATAATGTCTTGAACACATAAATTTGTGTGTTCTATAACGAAATATCCGAAGCTTATAAGAAAATCGGATTTGAGTCTCCGAAACTGATGACGAACTCGAAATGTGCCAATTTTGTGCGATTACTTCTATTTTTTCGGTCTCGTGTTAAATATGGATTCCCGATTATAATTTAGACCGGCCTTGTTATGCGAAACCTACTATTTGATTTAGAAAATTGCATCTCAATGTGATGATGTCTTTAAGACACAAGTTTGTGAGCTATTATCCAACGAAATATCCGAAGCTTATAGGAAAATCGGATCCGAGTCTCAGAAACTGTGAGGAACTCGAAATGTTCCGATTTTGTGTACTTACTATTGTTTCGGTCTCGTTTTAAAAATGGATTTCCGATTATAAAGTATATATTGACCTTGTAATCCGGAACCTGCTATTTGGTTTGGACAAATGCATCTCAATCTGATAATGTCTTGAACACATAAATTTGTGTGTTCTATAACGAAATATCCGAAGCTTATAAGAAAATCGGATTTGAGTCTCCGAAACTGATGACGAACTCGAAATGTGCCGATTTTGTGTGATTACTTCTATTTTTTTCGGTCTCGTGTTAAATATGGATTCCCGATTATAATTTAGACTGACCTTGTTATGCGAAACCTACTATTTGATTTAGGCAAATGCATCTCAATGTGATGATCCGAAGATTATAGGAAAATCGGATCCGAGTCTCGGAAACCGTGAGGAACTCGAAATGTTCCGATTTTGTGTACTTACTATTGTTTTGGTCTCGTTTTAAAAATGGATTTCCGATTATAAAGTATATATTGACCTTGTAATCCGGAACCTGCTATCTGGTTTGGACAAATGCATCTCAATCTGATAATGTCTTGAACACATAAATTTGTGTGTTCTATAACGAAATATCCGAAGCTTATAAGAAAATCGGATTTGAGTCTCCGAAACTGATGACTAACTCGAAATGTGCCGATTTTTGTGCGATTACTTCTATTTTTTTATTCTCGTGTTAAATATGGATTCCCGATTATAATTTAGACCGCCTTGTTATGCGAAACCTACTATTTGATTTAGACAATTGCATCTCAATGTGATGATGTCTTTAAGACACAAGTTTGTGAGCTATTATATCCAACGAAAATATCCGAATCTTAAATGTTCCGATTTTGTGTAAATTGTTTCGGTCTCGTTTTAAAATGGATTATAAAGTATATATTGACCTTGTAATCCTAACCCGCTATTTGGTTTGAGAACAAATGCATTCCGAATTTTGATAATATCTTGAACACATAAATTTGTGTGTTCTATAACGAAATATCCGAAGCTTATAAGAAAATCGGATTTGAGTCTCCGAAACTGATGACGAACTCGAAATGTGCCGATTTTGTGTGATTACTTCTATTTTTTCGGTCTCGTGTTAAATATGGATTCCCGATTATAATTTAGACCGACCTTGTTATGCGAAACCTACTATTTGATTTAGACAAATGCATCTCAATGTGATGATCCGAAGATTATAGGAAAATCGGATCCGAGTCTCAGAAACTGTGAGGAACTCGAAATGTTCCGATTTTGTGTACTTACTATTGTTTCGGTCTCGTTTTAAAAATGGATTTCCGATTATAAAGTATATATTGACCTTGTAATCCGGAACCTTCTATTTGGTTTGGACAAATGCATCTCAATCTGATAATGTCTTGAACACATAAATTTGTGTGTTCTATAACGAAATATCCGAAGCTTATAAGAAAATCGGATTTGAGTCTCCGAAACTGATGACGAACTCGAAATGTGCCGATTTTGTGCGATTACTTCTATTTTTTTTCGGTCTCGTGTTAAATATGGATTCCCGATTATAATTTAAACCGACCTTGTTATGCGAAACCTACTATTTGATTTAGACAAATGCATCTCAATGTGATGATCTTTAAGATTATAGGAAAATCAACGAAATATCCGGATCCGAGTCTCGTAAACTGTGAGGAACTCGAAATGTTCCGATTTTGTGTACTTACTATTGTTTAGGTCTCGTTTTAAAAATGGATTTCGATTATAAAGTATATATTGACCTTGTAATCCGAACACTGCTATTTGGTTTGGACAAATGCATCTCAATCGATAATGTCTTGAACACATAAATTTGTGTGTTCTATAACGAAATATCCGAAGCTTATAAGAAAATCGGATTTGAGTCTCGAACCGATGAAGAACTCGAAATGTGCAGATTTTGTGCGATTACTTCTATTTTTTCGGTCTCGTGTTAAATATGGATTCCCGATTATAATTTAGACCGACCTTGTTATGCGAAACTTACTATTTGATTTAGGAAAATGCATCTCAATGTGATGATCTGAAGATTATAGGAAAATCGGATCCGAGTCTCGAAAATGTGAGGAACTCGAAATGTTCCGATTTTGTGTACTTACTATTGTTTAGGTCTCGTTTTAAAAATGGATTTCCGATTATAAAGTATATATTGACCTTGTAATCCGGAACCTGCTATTTGGTTTGGAAAAATGCATCTCAATCTGATAATGTCTTGAACACATAAATTTGTGTGTTCTATAACGAAAATATCCAAGCTTATAAGAAAATCGGATTTGAGTCTCAAATGATTTAAGTCGATGATGAACTCGAAATGTGCGATTTTGTGCGATTACTTCTATTTTTTCTCAGGTCTCGTGTTAAATATGGATTCCCGATTATAATTTAGACCGACCTTGTTATGCGAAACCTACTATTTGATTTAGGCTCAAATGCATCTCAATGTGATGATCCAACGAAATATCCGAAGATTTTAGGAAAATAAGATCCGAGTCTCAGAAACTGTGAGGAACTCGAAATGTTCCGATTTTGTTTACTTACTATTGTTTCGGTCTCGTTTTAAAAATGGATTTCCGATTATAAAGTATATATTGACCTTGTAATCCGGAACCTGCTATTTGGTTTGGACAAATGCATCTCAATCGATAATGTCTTGAACACATAAATTTGTGTGTTCTATAACGAAATATCCGAAGCTTATAAGAAAATCGGATTTGAGTCTCCGAAACTGATGAAGAACTCGAAATGTGCCGATTTTGTGCGATTACTTCTATTTTTTTCGGTCTCGTGTTAAATATGGATTCCCGATTATAATTTAGACCGACCTTGTTATGTGAAACCTACTATTTGATTTAGACAATTGCATCTCAATGTGATGATGTCTTTAAGACACAAGTTTGTGAGCTGTTATCCAACGAAATATCCGAAGCTTATAGGAAAATCGGATCCGAGTCTCGAAGCGTGAGGAACTCGAAATGTTCCGATTTTGTGTACCTACTATTGTTTTGGTCTCGTTTTAAAAATGGATTTCCGATTATAAAGTATATATTGACCTTGTAATCCGGAACCTGCTATTTGGTTTGGACAAATGCATCTCAATCTGATAATGTCTTGAACACATAAATTTGTGTGTTCTATAACGAAATATCCGAAGCTTATAAGAAAATCGGATTTGAGTCTCTGAAACTGATGACGAACTCGAAATGTGCCGATTTTGTGCGATTACTTCTATTTTTTTCGGTCTCGTGTTAAATATGGATTCCCGATTATAATTTAGACCGACCTTGTTATGCGAAACCTACTATTTGATTTAGGCAAATGCATCTCAATGTGATGATCCGAAGATTATAGGAAAATCGGATCCGAGTCTCATAAACTGTGAGGAACTCGAAATGTTCCGATTTTGTGTACTTACTATTGTTTCGGTCTCGTTTTAAAAATGGATTTCCGATTATAAAGTATATATTGACCTTGTAATCCGGAACCTGCTATTTGGTTTGGAAAATGCATCTCAATCGATAATGTCTTGAACACATAAATTTGTGTGTTCTATAACGAAATATCCAAAGCTTATAAGAAAATCGGATTTGAGTCTCCAAACGATGACGAACTCGAAATGTGCCGATTTTGTGCGATTACTTCTATTTTTTCGGTCTCGTGTTAAATATGGATTCCCGATTATAATTTAGACCGGCCTTGTTATGCAAAACCTACTATTTGATTTAGAAAATTGCATCTCAATGTGATGATGTCTTTAAGACACAAGTTTGTGAGCTATTATCCAACGAAATATCCGAAGCTTATAGGAAAATCGGATCCGAGTCTCAGAAACTGTGAGGAACTCGAAATGTTCCGATTTTGTGTACTTACTATTGTTTAGGTCTCGTTTTAAAAATGGATTTCCGATTATAAAGTATATATTGACCTTGTAATCCGGAACCTGCTATTTGGTTTGGACAAATGCATCTCAATCTGATAATGTCTTGAACACATAAATTTGTGTGTTCTATAACGAAATATCCGAAGCTTATAAGAAAATCGGATTTGAGTCTCCGAAACTGATGAAGAACTCGAAATGTGCCGATTTTGTGCGATTACTTCTATTTTTTTCGGTCTCGTGTTAAATATGGATTCCCGATTATAATTTAGACCGACCTTGTTATGCGAAACCTACTATTTGATTTAGGCAAATGCATCTCAATGTGATGATCTGAAGATTATAGGAAAATCGGATCCGAGTCTCGGAAACTGTGAGGAACTCGAAATGTTCCGATTTTGTGTACTTACTATTGTTTTGGTCTCGTTTTAAAAATGGATTTCCGATTATAAAGTATATATTGACCTTGTAATCCGGAACCTGCTATTTGGTTTGGAAAAATGCATCTCAATCTGATAATGTCTTGAACACATAAATTTGTGTGTTCTATGACGAACTCGAAATGTGCCGATTTTGTGCGATTACTTCTATTTTTCTCGGTCTCGTGTTAAATATGGATTCCCGATTATAATTTAGACCGACCTTGTTATGCGAAACCTACTATTTGATTTAGGCAAATGCATCTCAATGTGATGATCCGAAGATTATAGGAAAATCGGATCCGAGTCTCGAAAGCGGAGGAACTCGAAATGTTCCGATTTTGTGTACTTACTATTGTTTCTGGTCCTCTTTTTAAAAATGGATTTCCGATTATAAAGTATATATTGACCTTGTAATCCGGAACTGCTATTTGGTTTGGACAAATGCATCTCAATCGATAATGTCTTGAACACATAAATTTGTGTATTCTATAACGAAATATCCGAAGCTTATAAGAAAATCGGATTTGAGTCTCAAACTGATGAAGAACTCGAAATGTGCCATTTTTGTGCGATTACTTCTATTTTTTCGGTCTCGTGTTAAATATGGATTCCCGATTATAATTTAGACCGGCCTTGTTATGCTTACCTACTATTTGATTTAGACAATTGCATCTCATTTGATGATGTCTTTAAGACACAAGTTTGTGAGCTATTATCCAACGAAATATCCAAAGCTTATAGGAAAATCGGATCCGAGTCTCGGAAACCGTGAGGAACTCGAAATGTTCCGATTTTGTGTACTTACTATTGTTTCGGTCTCGTTTTAAAAATGGATTTCCGATTATAAAGTATATATTGACCTTGTAATCCGGAACCTGCTATTTGGTTTGGACAAATGCATCTCAATCTGATAATGTCTTGAACACATAAATTTGTGTGTTCTATAACGAAATATCCGAAGCTTATAAGAAAATCGGATTTGAGTCTCCGAAACTGATGAAGAACTCGAAATGTGCCGATTTTGTGCGATTACTTCTATTTTTTTCGGTCTCGTGTTAAATATGGATTCCCGATTATAATTTAGACCGACCTTGTTATGCGAAACCTACTATTTGATTTAGGCAAATGCATCTCAATGTGATGATCCGAAGATTATAGGAAAATCGGATCCGAGTCTCAGAAACTGTGAGGAACTCGAAATGTTCCGATTTTGTGTACTTACTATTGTTTAGGTCTCGTTTTAAAAATGGATTTCCGTTTATAAAGTATATATTGACCTTGTAATCCTAACCTGCTATTTGGTTTGGAAAAATGCATCTCAATCTCGATAATGTCTTGAACACATAAATTTGTGTGTTCTATAACGAAATATCCGAAGCTTATAAGAAAATCGGATTTGAGTCTCCAAACCGATGACGAACTCGAAATGTGCCGATTTTGTGCGATTACTTCTATTTTTTTTGTCTCGTGTTAAATATGGATTCCGATTATAATTTAGACCGACCTTGTTATGCGAAACCTACTATTTGATTTAGGAAAATGCATCTCAATGTGATGATCCGAAGATTATAGGAAAATCAGATCCGAGTCTCAGAAACTGTGAGGAACTCGAAATGTTCCGATTTTGTGTACTTACTATTGTTTAGGTCTCGTTTTAAAAATGGATTTCCGATTATAAAGTATATATTGACCTTGTAATTTGGAACCTGCTATTTGGTTTGGACAAATGCATCTCAATCTGATAATGTCTTGAACACATAAATTTGTGTGTTCTATAACGAAATATCCGAAGCTTATAAGAAAATCGGATTTGAGTCTCCGAAACTGATGACGAACTCGAAATGTGCCGATTTTGTGCGATTACTTCTATTTTTTTCGGTCTCGTGTTAAATATGGATTCCCGATTATAATTTAGACCGACCTTGTTATGCAAACCTACTATTTGATTTAGGCAATGCATCTCAATGTGATGATCCGAAGATTATAGGAAAATCGGATCCGAGTCTCATAAACTGTGAGGAACTGGAAATGTTCCGATTTTGTGTACTTACTATTGTTTCGGTCTCGTTTTAAAAATGGATTTCCGATTATAAAGTATATATTGACCTTGTAATCCGGAACCTGCTATCTGGTTTGGACAAATGCATCTCAATCTGATAATGTCTTGAACACATAAATTTGTGTGTTCTATAACGAAATATCCGAAGCTTATAAGAAAATCGGATTTGAGTCTCCGAAACTGATGACGAACTAGAAATGTGCCGATTTTGTGCGATTGCTTCTATTTTTTTCGGTCTCGTGTTAAATATGGATTCCCGATTATAATTTAGACCGGCCTTGTTATGCGAAACCTACTATTTGATTTAGACAATTGCATCTCAATCTGATAATGTCTTGAACACATAAATTTGTGTGTTCTATAACGAAATATCCAACGAAATATCCGAAATGATTATAGGAAAATCAGATCCCGAGCCTCGAAACTAAACCTGAGGAACTCGAAATGTTCCGATTTTGTGTACTTAATATTGTTTTGGTCTCGTTTTAAAAATGGATTTCCGATTATAAAGTATATATTGACCTTGTAATCCGAACCTGCTATTTGGTTTGGAAAATGCATCTCAATCGATAATGTCTTGAACACATAAATTTGTGTGTTCTATAACGAAAATATCCGAAGCTTAAAAGAAAATCTGATTTGAGTCTCCGAAACTGATGACGAACTCGAAATATGCTTATTTTGTGCGATTACTTCTATTTTTTCGGTCTCGTGTTAAATATGGATTCCCGATTATAATTTAGACCGACCTTGTTATGCGAAACCTACTATTTGATTTAGGCAAATGCATCTCAATGTGATGATCCGAAGATTATAGGAAAATCGGATCCAAGCCTCAGAAACTGTGAGGAACTCGAAATGTTCCGATTTTGTGTACTTACTATTGTTTGGTCTCGTTTTAAAAATGGATTTCCGATTATAAAGTATATATTGACCTTGTAATCCGGAACCTGCTATCTGGTTTGGACAAATGCATCTCAATCTGATAATGTCTTGAACACATAAATTTGTGTGTTCTATAACGAAATATCCGTAGCTTATAAGATAATTGGATTTGAGTCTCCAAAACTGATGACGAACTCGAAATGTGCCGATTTTGTGCGATTACTTCTATTTTTTTCGGTATCGTGTTAAATATGGATTCCCGATTATAATTTAGACCGACCTTGTTATGCGAAACCTACTATTTGATTTAGACAATTGCATCTCAATGTGATGATGTCTTTAAGACACAAGTTTGTGAGCTGTTATCCAACGAAATATCCGATTATAGGAAAATCGGATCCAGTCTCGAAGCGTGAGAACTCGAAATGTTCCGATTTTGTGTACTTACTATTGTTTCGGTCTCGTTTTAAGAATGGATTTCCGATTAAAAAGTATATATTGACCATGTAATCCGGAACCAGCTATTTGGTTTGGACAAATGCATCTCAATCAGATAATGTCTTGAACACATAAATTTGTGTATTCTATAACGAAATATCCGAAGCTTATAAGAAAATCGGATTTGAGTCTCCGAAACTGATGACGAACTCGAAATGTGCCGATTTTGTGCGATTACTTCTATTTTTTTCGGTCTCGTGTTAAATATGGATTCCCGATTATAATTTAGACCGGCCTTGTTATGCGAAACCTACTATTTGATTTAGACAATTGCATCTCAATGTGATGATGTCTTTAAGACACAAGTTTGTGAGCTATTATCCAACGAAATATCCGAAGCTTATATGAAAATCGTATCCGAGTCTCAGAAACTGTGAGGAACTCGAAATGTTCCGATTTTGTGTACTTACTATTGTTTCGGTCTCGTTTTAAAAATGGATTTCCGATTATAACGTATATATTGACCTTGTAATCCGGAACCTGCTATTTGGTTTGGACAAATGCATCTCAATCTGATAATGTCTTGAACACATAAATTTGTGTGCTCTATAACGAAATATCCTAAGCTTATGAGAAAATCGGATTTGAGTCTCCGAAACTGATGACGAACTCGAAATGTGCCGATTTTGTGCGATTGCTTCTATTTGTGCGATTGCTTATATTTTTTTCGATCTCGTGTTTGGACACCAGACCTAGGTCGAGGTTGGTTTTCACGTTCTAATCTCAGGAGGGAATTCTCCTTCTCTAGATCGTCTAGCCGATTCAGTAGTTATTCCTTATCTGTACTGCGAGTCGCGGTGCGGCCATCACGCAGATCCTATCGATTGCGATTCATCCTAGATAGGATACCGAACGCATACCCTCTGTTTCCGCGAACATCTGGGTTTTTCCCATCAACGTCAATAAATTCGTTATCGATCACTGGTTGTTTTTCCTTTCTCCAATTCAGATCTGGATCTTTGTCACGAAAATGATCTCGATCTCGTCCACGATCCAGTGATATGTTATGAGTATGATCTTGACCCTGTATGTTTCCAGTGGGTATAGAAGGTGCAGATTTAACCTTAATTTCGTTCCTCTCAATTTCGACCTTCGTGCAGTCTGTATAGCTATTTCCATAACTCGATTTGGTAAAACACGATAATATTTTCTCGAAAACCTTGGTCGGCGCCACTGTTTGTAAGGTAAAATTACTTCTACCTCAAACACAGAATTTTGTATGATGATTTTGTTGATAATCGATCCACTACCTCGATCTTCAATTGAATTGTGGAGAAAGGGGGGGTACCTGTAAAAAACCCTCCGATGCTAAAGTCAGTATTGGATTTTTCATAGGAGTTTTGGGTATGCAAGATTTCTTACCTTTTTGGTTGTAAAACTCCCCATTTATATGTGGCGAATTTCCGTTTTATTTCTTTGATTTTATGGAAGATATCAATTGCCATAACTGGCCCTTACATGCCTCCCTGTAATAACAGTCCCTGCATGTCTCCCTGCAATAATACACCTGCATGACTACATGGTTACATGCCCTGGCTTCCCCTACATGGTTCCCAGAATATTCCAGACACTTCCATTATGGTTAAGGAATTATAATGGGGTGTGGATAACCAACGGTGTAAGAGAAATGGGTGTAAGCAAATGGGGAGTAAATATCCTTAGATAAATAGGACTGGGGCGCAAATATCAGAGGCTACGGGATTAAGCCACATCGAGCAACACCAGATCAGTCCCACTAATTAATCATCACCGATTAATCGGCGATTATTTTCCTTGAACGATTAATTCACGATTAGTCGTCGATTCATGGCCGCCGGCGGCAACCTGCGGATGTAAATCCGTCGGCGTTGTGGAATATTTTGACGCCGTTAGTAACGGCGTTAAAAACTAACCGAAGATTCTGACACCGTTAACCTTTAACGGAATATGATTGGCATATGCCAACGCCATTAGCAACGGCGTTATTTCTTAACGGAGTTGCTGACGGTTCACCATACTGATGAGTCACCTGCCACGCCACCGCTCTTGATGACGTGGCACCCGGTTCGCTGACGTTTCATCTTCCACGTCATCAACTCTGTTGACGTGGCACCCTTCTTGCTGACGTGGCACCAATTTTTCTTGCACCTCACTTGCTGACATGGCTTCATGCTAACGTGGTGACACTGACATGTCACCTTGCTGATGTGGCAGTTTCCGATTGGCTGGAAATTGGTTACGTGGTGGTTCTTATGTGGAAACTTCTAGCCCAAGTTGGATTCCTTGCTATGGGCTTGTGAATTGAGTGTTTGCTAGTGAGGCCTAGCTTAGTTTGTTTCCCATGGGCTTGCACATGGATTTTTTGCAAAGCCTAGTTGGCTACACTTTTCGAACGTTATTTTGGGGACCATGCTTTTTTTGGGGGGGACCATTGTTTCATTTTGGGTAGGGGTGCGCTTATCTAAGATTTTTGTATTACCTAAACTACCCTTCTAATTATTTTTTTGTTTTGATTAGTGAAATCATTATTGAAATGATTAAGAAAAACTGATTAGTGAGATTAGATTAAAAGATGAGTTATTAAAAAAGGAATTGAATTTTGTAGAGAATAAAGTTAGAGAATAAGAAGGAGAAAACCATGGAAAATATTTTTTTTTTCGAATTCACTAACTTAGGTAATTCAAGTGATGAAAGCTCATCAGATTCTTCATCTCCATCATCTCCTAGAGTATTTGTTAATGTTCACAATGATCCGGATAAGAATTAGTTGTTAGATGGTGAATGTATTCTTCCCCAAACTCAATCCCAAGATGAAAATGATGGATTTTATCAACCACAACCGGAGGAAGAGCATTTGGGTATCCAGGTATGCTCCAAACTTAGCTAATGTTGGTTGAGTCGCTCCAAATTTTCAAACCAAATGTAATTTTTTTAAGTAGTTCGATTACGAAAGGTGAAGAACAACTAACCGAACTCATCTGGAAGTGTAGTTCGGTTACTTTAGACAAACAAATAGGTAACCGAAATCTGTATTGATGGAAGTTTGATGGATTCCAGAGTAATGTTCGGTTGTTTCGTAACCAATGAACTAACCGAACTTTAGGTAAAATAAGTTAAAACGTTCGGTTGGTTCGCAATCAATGAACTAACCGAACATAACGTAAATTTAAGATTTAACTTAATGTATAAAGTTCGGTTGCTTCGCAACTATTAACCAACCGAACTTGACGTAAAACTAAGATTAAACTTAGCATACAAAGTTCAGTTTGTTCGCACACCTCATGTAAAGCCACTATCTAACCGAACTGTACAATATATAAGAGTAGACTAAGTTTAATAGGTTCGTTTATTTTTCAAACTTGATCCCAAGAGCATAACTAACCGAACTTATGAAACCAAAAAATGAATAGTTCCAGAGTTTTATTCGGTGACCTAGGTAAAATAAATTATAACCGAACTACATATACTTTATATGTTCGGTTACATGTCATCTTGCTTTGTTGACCGAACCCGGAGTTCGGTTTACGAGGTTAAATTATGTGCTTACCGAACTCGTTTTTGATTGCAATTGATGTTGTTCCATTTTTTGTAGATTGAATGCCAACCTATACCAATGGATGATCCACCTTCTCCAGTTGGTATGTTGTACAAAGATACATCCCATCATTATGTCAATGATTTGGTATTTGATCAACCTATTGATGCGAAGAATTGGGCTAGAGAGCATTCCAAGAGAGCCATGTGCGTATTAGTTTTGAATGGAAAAGAAAGAAAAACTCGTCTTGAAATAGTTTGCGAGAGAAGTGGAGATCCGGATGCTATCCACAAGATAAAGGGGTATGTGTATAAAGGAAAGACGACGAGGAAGAACACAACGTGCTCAAAGAAAATTAAATGTCCGTTCAAGCTAGTTTTTAGTTACTCAAAACTAAGCAAAGGATGGGTTCTATCGATGGATAAGGTGGTAGGTAATCACAACCACCCTCGTCCGGAGGATCTTTAAGGACATGAAATGGCCGCAAGGCTCACTCCTCAAGAAAATGAGAAAATAGCTAAATATAGGAGATTGCGTATTTCACCACTTGGTATGCTTCGCTTATTAAAGGATGATAACATGGATAACGTATCATCCCTGTCCACCATTTACAATGCAATTGAGACAAATAAAAGGAATGAATGGAAATGTTATGCAACAATTGTTTTTGTTGGCTGAAGAGAAAGGCTACGCGGTTCAAAATAAGGTAGGTCCGGGTGAAGAAGTAACTCATCTCTTCATTGCTCATCAGAAGAGTGTTTAACTGGCTCAATGCTTCCATGAAGTTCTTATAATGGATTGCACTTACAAGACTAAAAAATACTAGATGCCATAGTTTAACATTGTTGGTCGTACGTCGACGAAGTCACCTTTTACCATTGCTTTTTTTTCTTCTAAAGGACGAGCAAGAACCAAGTTATAGGTGGGAGCTACAACAATTGAAGGCGATCTACATAGATGATGATATCCCTGGGGTTATAATGACGGACAATCAAGTATTAATGATGAATGCAATAGAGAGAGTCTTACCATTGGCACATAATATGCTTTGTACATTTCATATATCGTACAATGTGATGAATAGGTGCAAGCCTCAACTTTGTCCACCTAAGAGGAAAGTATTCGAAGAGATTAGTAAGATACCGGAAGATGAACAAGCTGATGCAAAAGAGGCATTCGATGAAAAATACACCATCTGATTCAAGCTTGTATGGATGGAAAACCACATCTCCAAGCGTTGCATTATCCAATTTCTCTCTCAACCTCAACAACTTTTTTTTCTTACCCTTCAATTGGGAGTCCAAAAATTCAACAACTTATTTTTCTTACCCTTCAATTGGGAGTCCAAAAATTCATATTTACCAGCTGTAGACTGCCCATAAGGCCAAGGAGTGTGAGCATAAGACAATTTCAGTTTTGGTAAGTGGTCATACACCCAATAAACCTATGAGAAGAAACCATAAATATGATTAGTAAATATTTATTCATTAGTACAAATATACATTCATTCACTTACCAAATATATATTGGAAAACACAAAGGATAATTTAACGGGGTACCTGAACAAGGGTGTATAAGCCTCCAAAATATAAACACTTAAGCCTCGAAGCTTTTCTGAGCTTCGCTTGGACGAACGATAGAACCGCAATTCCCCAAGAATAGTTGTTCACCTCATCAAGGGGGTCCAATACTGGAGGTAATGGGAATTTACAACGTGACCTGAAGTGTTGGGGAAGAAAATGGTTCCTAGTTGATATAACAAATAAGCAGTCACATGGTGTTTAATATTCTCCTCTGTCATGACCAACTTTCCGTTGGAAACCAAATCTTTCGTCCCTCCGAACTCCTTTAACAAGACTTTCAACTTGATCTTTTTCAACTTCTTCTTGTAAGACCGGTTTGGGTTTAACTCATTATACTCATCACCTTCATTAGGCTATTTGGCATCTCGTCTAAACTCACAATGTTCCTTGGCAGCGCTCCATCCTAGACACCTCTCCACCAACTTTTCAAGACGCTCATAACTCATGGAGGGATCGTACCCATCTCCAAAACTTGTTCCGGTAATTGGTAGGCCTGTGATTTGAAAAAAATCATTCAAAGTGATTTCCATCTCGCCAAACGGAAGATGAAAGGTATCCATCTCAGGATAAACCCTCTTAGAAAATGCGGAAACAGTGATAGCATTAAATTATTGGTGTGCATGTTGTATCGCGTACCATAGCACACAATCAAATACGCCCAACCTGACCTCATCACACTTATTCACTATATCCCATTTCTTGTTCTTTTGACGTTTCAAAACACGAACAACATTATTATGATCCTACAAATACAACATCATATCTTATATACTAATATATACCGAAAAATATATGTCAAAATATAAAAAAAATTACAAAGAAATATTCATGTATAAGATTCAATACTTTTGTAGCATAAATCTTGGCAGCCCATGAGTTTTTGTATCCAATCAATACCTCCCCTCCATCTCTTGGAGTACCATAAGTTGGGTTCTTTGGCGGCAAACACAAATTATCATCAGGAATGTATGCATATCTAGCACAAGGATTTTTAGGGGTCTTTCTAGGTTTTTTTACTATTTCTACTTGTTCGTATTCCTCTTCATCCTCTCCCTCCTCTTCCTCCTCTGAGTCATCATCTTCATTATCTCTATCTTCTTCACTGTCATCATTGTCATCTCCTTGTTCATCTCCATTTCCTCCTTCTTCGGGTGGTTTCTCTTCTCCACCTTGATTATGTTCTTGAGTACCCATCTCTTCCACAATCTCTTGATGAACTTGTTGGATAACATTGTCAACATTATCTCTATTGATATCATCTTGCATGACAATACCCGATGATGTACCACCTCCATGCTTAACATATTTGGTTCCACGCTTATTGAAACCTAAGTGTTTTTTGCCTCGAGGAGTGGGATTTCTAAGTTCTTCCAGTGAAGGTTGGTTTGATTTTGTTCTTCTGCCCCTAATTAAGAAAACAATAGATATTAGCTTCACCGATAAATGATTGACTAAATCATAATTCTGTTACAAGGTAGAGTTCGGTTGGTACAACTATTTTGCTACACAGTCGAACTCAAAATTATATGAAATTAGGGAACAGTTCGGTTTGGACTATTTCTTGCGAACAAACCGAACTCAACATGTATGCAATTAGCAATGAGTTCAGTTAGAAATTGGCTAAACAAAAAATTGCGAACCAACCGAACAGAATTCATAAAGTTCGGTTAAATGAGAATTCAACATAGTGGGAAAATAAGAGCAGTTCAGTTACATAGGTTTTTTTTTCTTTGTAATGTTTTGAGTTCGGTTTCGAAATAGTTTTAAAACATTGTGCGAACTAACCGAAAATATTTGACAAAGTTCTGTTAACTGAGAACTCAAAATAGTGTGTAAATTAGTGAGTTCGGTTGCAAAGTGAAATTATTTTTATTTGGTAAAATGGGAAAAGTTCGGTTATGAGATGCTTTTCGAAAAATAAGCGAAATAACCGAACTGAAGAGTTCGGTTACATAGTGTTCAATCCTATTCAACCGAATTGTTCTTCGTGTTCTTCCTTTCAGGAAGTTCGGTTACCAAACCAGGGGTTTTGTGTTACCACTCCTAACCGAACCAAGCACTGTTACTTACATTCAAACCCTATTTTGATGATTTCTATTCAATTAAACGAACCAAAATCAAATTAAAAATAATGGGTTAGGTTAAAAATACCTGCGGATCTTTCCCATGACCACTTCGGGTTGAATCTCCAATTCACCTTCCGGTTCCACTTATTTGTGAATCTCCAATTAACTTTTCTGATTTGCTAGATGTCCTAATGGGGGGCCTTTTCCTGCGACTCGGTTAGTTTTCTTTCGAAGCACCATTCTGATACTCGATTGATTAATTGACGATGAAAATTTTATGAATCGATGAAAACGATGTTGAAATGGGGAAGAAGAGGAGAACAGGAGGTAGGAGAGGAGAACAAACTGTGCTTCTTTTTGTTTTTGGGTGCATCTTGGTTAGAAATCTTTTATGTATTAGATTAAGTTAATTACGGTTATTAGGTTAGAGTTAATTGCAATTAGGTTAAATGGCAAATTAGTAATCTAACAGTTTTTAGGACAACCCTTAACAATATTAAGGTCGGGTGCCTAACACACCATGGTCCCCCCAAAAAAAGCATGGTCCCCAAAATAACGTTCCACTTTTCTAACCAAAGGAAACACTCCGGGCCCAATGAACCCTTCTTAGCCAATAGGAGAAGCTTTGTAGGCCTAAATTAGCCCATTTTTTGTGTATAATATTAAGGGTACAAACAAGGGTCGTCATCTTCAACCTAATATGGTAACGACTCTATTCTAGGGAAAAAAATGTTGAAGTAGCAGAATTAGGGTCGTCGTCTTCATCCTAATACACTAACGATTTTTCATAGAATCTGCATGCAAATGAAAAGTCGTTAGGGGTTTTCATTTAGATACTAACGACCCGTACACTGAAACCGCCAATTTTCAGTTACCAAACTAAATTTAACAATCAAAACACAACAAAAAATCGAATACAATGTGGGTTTAAGTTCACATACCTTCTAATTGGAGACATAGCTTTCTTGGGTTTCGATTTTTTGACGACGATTACGCGAAGAATCGGTTGAAGAAAAGAAAATTCTTCAAAATAGTCGTTAATGGTGGTGGTAGAGAAGAGAACGGGGAGGAGAGGAAGATGAAGAAGAGAAGCATAATTAAGGTTTCTAATTTAGGTTAACTGATTTTTAATGTTTAGTTTTAGGTAAGGGTAAAATAGTATTTTCATAGTCGAATTAATAGGCCCCTGATAATTTTGGGGTGCAAATAAAATTTGTTGCCCCTAATTAAACCAGGATTTTAAACCCCATCTTCGCAGCAAGACCCGACCGTATTATTGGCTTTAAAGAGTACATTATCACCCAAACTCTTCACCTTCACCCAAACCATCAAAGAGAAATCTAACTTTCGGATTTGCAAAGAAGTAACTACCTTTGCATCATCATAATGCCTATGCCTTTTTCGTTTTCCTCCCTAAGAAAACCAACTTAATTGGGGGTTTTACTTGGGTCACTTATCTACTTTGTGAACTTGGTACTGGTCTCCACAAACCTAGATCCTGTCTTATGTTGTGACTAAAATCCCAAGTTTCACGCACGCACGAAACACATCAAATTGGATTATCATTTTATAAGGGAACTTAGGGAAGAGGTCGTTCATATGGTTCACTTCTCACTCGATATGTATCCACCACTTCACAACTAGCTGATTTGCTAGCGAAGCCGTTGCCAAAGTATTCAATCCAATCTCTGGAAGGGACGGTACTGGGGTGGCTTACCCAGGATGCACCACCACCACCCACCCCCACCCCCCACCAAATATCAGAAAATCCTTATTAGCCAGCGTATTCGTAAGAAAAAAATGAAAAATCCCAAGTCAAAATTCTAGTTAGCCCAAAATAAACTCTTTGTCTATGCAAAAATGAGAAACCACATGCCACGTATCCCACTAATAACTCTTTGTCTATACAAACATACAATAAAAGTCTTCTCTTGACTCCTTCCTACCTTTTTTTTTTCCTTCTCATCTTGCGTTTCCTTTTAGTTTCTAGGTTAAAACTTGGATCTAAAACAACTGTGACGGAGGTGAGGGTCAACAGATTCACATAACTATAGATTATCCCTGGGTAAAACTTTTTATTAGCCCATTAGTATGACATATTCATACGACTTTTACCAATTTTATTGTTATGTTGCGTTTTTTTTTCTTCTTTTAAACTTTTGCGTCCTCTTCTATTTCGGTTAGTGCTTAGAAATTAAATTCAACGGTGAAATTTACTCCCACTCCATCACAATTTATTCTATCCATCCCATGTTGTTTCTAAATATTCCAAAACTTGGTCCATGCATACGGAAATTAAAAATTAGCCCAAATATCAAAATCTATTACATAATATTTTCCCTTTTTTTTTTCTTTTTTTTTCACAAACAATGACAAAAATTTGACATTTTAATCATCCTAATGTATGTATCGGTTTTTAATTTCGTGAACTGATTTGAAAACCATACAAAGATATAGAAGTAACATTTTAAAAATTCAAAAAATCGGGCGGCCTTTGGCCGCATTCCAGATAATAATATATATATATTTTTTCTCTAAATCACGAAATTTTATTACCAAAAGAATCAGAATTACATCTTATAATAATATTTTTTTTTTATTATATATGTTATCTTCGCAATTTTAAATATTGTTACTGAGCTGAACCTTACTATACAAAAACTGATAAGCAACCTATAGACTATTGAAGAAGCCTCTCAAATGGTATGAGATCGATACGCCGCATCTCTCCAAACTCAAAATGAATTCTGACCATTTTACGACAGTATAATCCCGATGATACTTGTATCAGTAACAAAATGTCTGACAAGGAGTGAAACCGTAAGGTGGGAATTAAACCGTGGAATATAAGCTAAAATATGATATGACTTATCAACGTTGACATGGCTTAAAAGACGTAATCTTATCATATTTAGTGGGCTTATTTATCAAGCCCGGTGACTTTACTTGCATTTAATCTTTTGTTTTCTTACCAGAGAGTTTGGATACCATTTATATCTTCTACATTGATCTGTGTATACATTATACTTCCTTGGATGGATCACATGAATCTCTTTGTGAATTTAGGACTATGATGTTGTATCCTTTGTGCGTTCTTAGCAACTATACTATCAATATTCAATCTAAACCTTTCATTCAAAAAGAAAGAATAAAGCAACACTATTAATTCTTATGGTGAATCATGAGCAGGTTAGAAGAGAATGAGGGAGAAGTTGCAAAATATACCTTCCTTGACCCTAAATCCTTAACTTGCGTATAAAGTGATTGAGATTCTTCACCTGGTATGCCTAGAGCTTTGACCCAAGCCTGTTATCTCTATTGCAATGCAAAGGACACCAAAACTGCCAATCTTCAAACCCTTTGTCGATTCACTAAAACGTTTAAAAGAAGGGATGCACAGTCGTTATTTAGAAACGCTATATTGGATTGGGAACCTAGGGTAAGAAACGTTTTTGAGGAACTGGGGTGCTAGAGGACAGAAAATAAATTTTGTTGGAGGAGAAGAATTTGGGAAGTAATAATAATGGTCATAAGAACATAAATACGGTTTTCCACATTGAATAAGATGAGAGAACGGTACTTTGCAATCAAGAAATCTGGATGAAATCCCTGCTTAGTCAATATAACAGAAGATTTTTCAAAGACGCTTCGAATAAGGTAAAGAGAATACTTCCTCAAACTATATTTACTTCATGTTTTTACGGTAACAAGGACTATACCAGGGAGACAGTCATTATATGATGGTAGTGGATGGCTGCAAAATTAAAACTGCGTTATTCCAAACCCTGCAATTAATTAATTGACAAAAGGCGGCACGTTTTGGCAAGGGAATAACCAGGTAATTCACTAATGTTATATTGTTAGTGGATGGAGAAATTCATATCGAAAATTAAACTGGAGTGTTGAGAGTTTCTTAGTTTGTATGACGAATCGTTACATGCAAATTTTGGGCATATCGTGTATGTAGTTCGGTTGCTAAGTGATTCCTGAGTAGGTTCATGAGTCTTGCTATTCCAGCTATACATAAAGTTTTCGGTGAAATTAGTGCTATATTTTTGTGAATCTAATTTGTCTTTTGAACTGTAAGTTTCTTATGTAGAAGAAGGAAAAGGGGGAAAGGTCTTGATTCTTGATGGTCTGGAACGAGAAGCCAGGATGATAACAAATTGCATACGCCAACATTGCAAGTGGAAGTACGTGTTTCTTCTAACAAGGAAGATTTTTTTTTTTTTTTTGATCGGAAGGAGAGAAAATTTATTAGACAAAAGAATTTACAAAAAAGGCTACAAGAAGTAGCAGACAAAAAAGAAACAAACAAAAAACAAAACTACTTGAAACAAAAGCAGAGAACAAGAAACTTCTAAGAAAAATTGCATCCCAATTGTCCCTGGAATCGGTGATATGACCAAAAGGCGCGCCCGGGCTATAATCAAAGATTTGGCTTCAATAATAAGATCAATATCTGTTTTGAAAGTGTGTGAACTTTCAAAAGTTCGAGCATTTCTTTCTCCCCAGATAATCCACCCCACAGTGCCGGTATCGATTCCAAAAGATTTGAATTACTACTTTGATTCAATTTTTGCCAACCTTGAACCAAGTCAATAAAAGAGTTTGGTATAATCCAAATCCGGTAGGAAGGAATTAGGTTGAACCACAACTTATAAGTCACTTTACAGTGAAGCAAAAAATGGCTTGACGATTCTATAGCATCTCCGCACATGATGCACTCTTGATCTAAGGACATACCTTTTCGAAGCAGCAGGTCTTTAGTGTTAAGCTTTCCATGCACAACGCACCAAACGAAAAAACATACTTTAGGGGGAATGATTGAGTTCCAGACAAACTTGTAAGTAAAATCACTTACACCATCTAAATTGATAAGCTCAGAGTATAGGGTCTTGACAGAAAAAACTCCATTATTGCCTAAGCTCCATATTCTTGTATCAGGCAAGTTATTTATCGGTGGTGGAGAAGAACCGATTCTGAGAAGTAACAAAGCAAACTGATTCACCTCTTCGTCTAATAATCTTCTTTTGAAATCAAAGACCCGGTTGTCGTTCTCAATATGAGACATAATCGTAGAAAACTTATCCTTTGCCAATCTAAAAAGATTAGGAAAGAAAGTTTAAAGGGAATCGGTACCATTCCATTTATCAAACCAGAAGGCCACTTTTATACCTGAATGTATAGTGATTGTAGAATAAGTATTAACCAAAAAACTTGTTTCCACAATGATTTTCCAACAAGATATCCCACTAGAATTTAAAACTTTACCCGGTAACCAATGAGAAGACAAAGCACCATGTTTTTTTAAATAATCCTACACCAAAGTTGCTCTTTCTCTACTCCAAATCTCCAAACCCATTTTGCTAAAAGAGCAATGTTCATTTGTTTGAGATTTAAGACTCCCAGACCTCCTCTCTTTTTTTTCGCCATCACCAAACTCCAATTGATCAAATGTGAAGTATTTGAACTTCCCCATAAGAAATTTCTCATTTTCTTTTCTAGTTGGTTAATCACAGATACTGGAGCTTTAAAAAGAGAGAAGTAGTAAAGAGGAAGTGAAGAAAGAATAGTTTTCAGCATAGTAAGTTTGCCTCCTTTTGAAACTAAAATCTTATTCCATTGAAAAAGCCTGACATCAACTTTTGCAAGAACTACATTCCAAATTGCTTTTGAGTTTTCTTTAGCACCAAGTGGCAAACCCAAATAAATGAAAGGCAACTTGTCTGTAATGCATCCAAGTTCTTCAGCCCAAGAATGTAAGTCTGGACAATCACCAATTGGAATGAGTCTTGTTTTTGTTGTATTTAACTTTAACCCTGCAACCATTTCAAAACACTTCAAGGAAGAAAACAGGTTGTGAAGTTCCACTTTTGAGTTGTTGAGAAAGAAGATTGTGTCATCTGCATAATGTAGATGATTAATCACAATTCCATTGTGTATATTTGAAAATCCACTGAACTGACCCATTGCAGCAACTTTTTCTATGTATCTAGAAAATCCTTCCATAGCAATATTGAAAAGTAAAGGGGACAAAGGGTCTCCCTTCCTTACACCTCTTGAGCTGCTGAAATTACCAAAAGAAGAACCATTAATAATAACTGAAAAAGAAGCAGAAGAGTAGCAGAACCTCATCCACTTGCACCATTTTTGACCAAAACCCATCTTCCTCAACATGTTTTGTAAGAAGTCCCAATTTACCCTGTCAAAAGCCTTTTCCAAATCAATCTTGCAAACTAAACCAGAATTGCCTGAGCTGAGTCTTGAATCTACCATCTCATTGGAAATTAAAGTGTCATCTATGATCTGTCTTCCTTGGATATAAGCACATTGAACAGGAGAGATGATTTTATCCATCACCAAACACAATCTAGAAGAAAGCACTTTTGAAATAATTTTGTAAACACTGGTTAGAAGACAAATTGGTCTGCAGTCCTTGATTGTTTCAATACAATCTCTCTTAGGAACCAAAGCTATAAAGGTTGAATTGTGTCTTGTATCCATACCACCACTTGAACAAAATTCATGCACTACTGCCATTAAATCTTTCTTCAAGAAATTCCAACATTTTAAGAAGAATATTATGGGATATCCATCTGGTCCCGGCGCTTTGTCGTGACCCAATTCTTTTATAGCTGAAAAAAACCTCATTTTCAGTAATTGTAGCTTCTAGAATTGCGGTGTATCAAGGAATATTTGTTTGAGCACGACAGTGTCATATGTCATGAAAATTCAAATGATTAAAGAGCTAACTGCTCATTGTCTCTCTAATCTACTCTGGGTCCTTTGGGTTTAAGACTAATTAAGTTCACTTCTTACGGGTGAAATTGATGGTTGGATTCACGTTCACATTTATATTCTTTCTTTGTTGGAGACTTATAATGGAACCAAAGAAGGCACCAAATGTATAGGACATGAATCACAAGAACTCATCAAGTGTTTGTATACCGGACGAATATCCTTTCATTACGCTTTTTGATTCACTTAATATAATTCATGACGAGTGCAACTGGAAGTTCCAGAGTAGGTATTTTGAAGGCCCAAACGACCCTTCCTTCCCATAAATTTTGGAACTCTAATTTGGGGCAGACCCAAAAAATTTGGGGCATACACCCTTAGCAGGCTCCCAACACAAAATTATAAGGGCTGCCCTAAATATTGTTAAGTTACTTCAATACCCCTGTCTAGTTTAAATTACAATACTACCCTTCCACTTAATTAAATTTTAATCCTAAAACAATCCCACTAATTAACCCATCTCACTAATTAACCAACCAACCACCCACTAATTAACTCACTAACCATTACTAATTAACCATTCTCTCTCACTCTTCTTCTTATCTTCTTCTCCAAAAACACAAACAAAATTCTGAAAATTTCTTTTTTCGATTAAGTTAACATATTAATGGCACCTCGTGTTAAGCGATGCCCTAGAAATATGGTGCTGAATCCTGGTATTGCTTATGTAGCATCTCAACCTAGGGTTTTTGGAAAAGATGGTGATGAAGAGGATAGTGGATTGATTGGTGTTGGAGAGCGAGAAATAGATCCCGATTCTTTAAAATTGCACATAGAAAGGTATTTCCCACAAACCCATTGCTTGGTTTTTCATATTTCGTTGATTTGTGACATGTAATCGATGATTCCTCTGGGTTTTGGAAGTTCCAGAGTAGTGTTCGGCTGAAATTTAGCAGCCGAACTTTTTTTTTTTTACAGACGAAGAACAGTTCGGCTTATGTTATGAAAATCGATTGGGCCGAACCTTTGTGTTCGTCTAATACCTTGCCAACCTTTCCCGACCGAACCTGACAAATGAAATTTACCCCAGGTGGTTGTCAGGTTCGGCTGACTCGATTAGATTACTTTTAAGCCGAACTTATCTCTGTAAACACTTCAAAAATCTTGCTTTGTATGCTCCAGGTTCGGCTAACTCGTGATGATGAGTTATCAGCCGAACTTATCTTTGTACTCTCAAGTTTTTAGATTTTATTTTGGCCATAACTTTTTCGTCCGATGTCGGAATGGCCTCATTCTTTTTGCGTTGTTTTAGCCTTTTCATTCTCTTGAAGATGACGATAATATAACATTGATTTAAATGATTTTACATATCCACAAATACAAAACTTTAGTTTTATTAATGATTTTGCATACAACATACTTGAATGAGTTTACATATCCACAATATAATGGAGGTATTGGGCAACCGGGTCTAAGATTAATACCGATACAATGGCATCCTTGAAAAAATGAAATAACAAGTCTTTTATATTTCACACTCTCATTGCAAGGCTTTGTCGGCGGCGCGTAGGTGGAACAACTTTCGGCCCTCGAAAAAGAATGAACAACACAATTAAAGGTCTTCCCGATTAAAAACCCACATATCGGCATTTGCATCCAATGGTCACGTGTGATTACGGAATCCCCATGTAAACGCCGCTCCAAGCTAATGAACTCTTGTGCGACCCCGTGGTCTCCGCCACCTCGCATCATTGACTTGTAGAAGTCCCTGTTTCGGCGTAATGTTTGTAACAATCTTTGACGAATATGATTTACTTCATCCCCTTGGGCAACCGGTTGGTTCCCATCCTTAAAAGGTCCTAGTTGTTCCGCGGTGACATGGACACCACAATTTCCATCCCATTCGACATATAAGAAAGACGAACTAGAGGTTCGGCTGATTCGTGTTTGACTTATAAAGCCGAACTACATGTCAAAGATGGATTCGGCCTATTTGGGACTAATATTATAAGCCGAACCAGAACACTTAAAATTTCTAAAAAAATCTAAAAACAAAAATTATTGTTCGGCTGTAGAACGAGTAAGCCGAACATTACACTGTAACTCGTATGTTTTTTTAGATATGGTTCGGCTTAACATTTTACCTCAAATTTGAGCCGAATCATGAAAATTATTTGGCGCGAAAATAATTGAATGACAGTTCGGCGTACATATTTCTCAAACGAATAAGCCGAACTGTTCTTGTTTACTATGGTTCGGCATACATATTATCTGTCGAACATTGCTCTGTTGCGCCGAACTAGTTGCAAAAATCATAACTTTTGGTGAAATCAAGCTACAAAACGGACATTAAACAACTTATACAACCATACCTGTGTATTATTAGCATTGGGTTCTTCATCTATGTACTCATCTTCGGGATTTGGCTCCATAAATGAATCATCTTGAGCTTGAGAAAAAGTTGAGTTTGGGTAAAATCATTTTCATAATCCAACAAATCAGCCATTTCCGGATCTCCATCGTAATTGATATGTATTTTCTTAGCTTTACGTGATGAAGATTCACCTTGCTCACTCGAATTTGTATCACACATCTCTCAATATTCACAAAGATCACAAACAAAGAATTTTTTATTTTATTTTCCTCCTCTCCTTCTTCTTTCCTACTTCTTCTTTTTCTAAAATTATTCACCAACTAACTATCCTTTAACAAAAAATTATTATCATAAATTAACACTAAACTAATTTTAATCATTAACAATTAATTAATTTTTATTATCACTAATTAAACACTAATTTCATGAGGGGTATTTTAGCATTTTTGAAAAATACAGGATAAGGGTCACCCTTGAAATACTATTAGCACCCATGTTTTTGTCTTATATGGATGCCCCAAAAATTTTGGGTCTGCCCCAAATTAAGGTTCAAATTTTGGCATCGTGAGATCTTGGCGTGTTTTTTTCTGGGCTTACTACTCCATACGTACATAGGTATTTTGAAGGCCCAAACGACCCTTCCTTCCCATAAATTTTTGCATCGTGAGATTCGACCATCGATCATCTGACTCCTTCCCTCATCCACAAACCACTGGACAAGACGGTGGTTGTCGATAACTTTGCATATATATAATATATATAGGTGTTTTTTCTTCATATTTAATCATTTTACGGTACATAATTCTAACATTTTCTCATTTCAAACCACTGGACATTTAATACATATATATAATATATATAGGTGTTTTGGTACATAATTCTAATTTTGCATCATTTTTAGTATTTACTGAACTCATATCTCTAAAACGAATTGTACACGTACATATGCCGTTATGAATTACTGCCGTACCACGATCCGTTAACCGGATTTTTGACTGAGCTTGATTCGCGCAAATCCGAATAATACCCGTACGTTTGCCGTTCCGCACGTATGTCATATTCCGAATTGCTAAATAGGCTTCCACCTAAAAATACTCTGGCTATAAATTTAGCTATAAATGAGTATAAATCAAGTTCTTAAAGACCCATTGAAAGAAATTATAGCTGTTACAGCCATCGTCGCCGGATAATAAAAAGCCTGTTCGACAGACTCCTCATATCAGACAAGATTCCCATCATAAAATCATGTCACCACCATCTCCAACTGTTTTAAGTACTTTTCAATTTATTTACTAATTAATTGATGCACCAATCTTCACAATAAATTTGAGCATCATCCTTACTTATTAAGATGTATATTAATCTTGAGTAATATCTTTTGTTTAGCAATGTTTAGCTAGTTAAGTAAGCAAGGTACTATGGGTTTTTAATTGTCCTAGGGATGTACATAAACTAGACGGTAAAAAAAATAAAATCTGTGAGTTATAGGACACGACCAATCATCTAATTCCAATAATAAACTCATGATCTCAGTGCTTTGGTTGGTTAAAATTAAAAGAAATGAATTACTTTTCCATAAAAACACTTATAAACAAAAAAATTGTGATGTTTGGTATTAAGTGGAAATTACACTATAATTAGTACCAAGGTAATTTTATTTTTTCTAGCTTTGTTTTTTCAGCCTTCCTAAAAGTACCGCCTTTTTAGATAACTCAAAAATAATATTTGTTTTTCCTCTCACATCTTTTGTGTGGATTCTGGTGGGGCCGCGGAGGACAGCGGGTCCCCCATTATTTTTGGTTTTGTATCTGATTATTTTAATGTCGTTGCTTTAGTCGGTACACCAAGTATTTTTCATGTTTTTTTTCCACTTCTTTGTTTTTAAACTCAGTCTCTTCCCTCCATTAGTACAACTACTCAAAATTCAAACTTAGACCAAACACTAGCTAGTCCATCCTCCTTGTGGAGGATGCAGCAATATTTGCAAAAAATTCTTGTTCGCATCCCAGTTTAGTGGATGCTTCAAAACTGCCGCATCCAAGGAATCACGAAATGAAGAACAATACAATCAAACTCAAAGCATAAGAATTTCATGGTAATCAGATAAATAGATATAAAAAATGTGACTAAGTTAAGATCTTCAATTCTGAAAATCGTACAATGATGCCATCTACATTCTAATATGAGAATTAACACTAGAATTTGCACAGAAAAGAAAAAAAAACTAAATTTCTTCCCTTTGTTTTCTATTTGAGGAGCAGGATTCATCAGTTACAATATTTAATGGAGATAATGCAATTACATATGAGTTAATCATTGATCTTGACGCATAAAGTAAATCACCACCATTTATTATCGTGTACTCTAACATACAGATGCTTAATCATTTTTGAACAACATCCTTAGGCCTCAATTTTTTTTTTATATTTTCATCAATCTCTAGTGATTAATGAAATTACTCGGAGAACTTCATCAATTTAGATTTCATTTTCCCAAGTTAGTTACTCTGTTTTTGCTCTGTTTTGGTATTCATTACTAATAATGAGGGGTTGGGGTTTGGTGAAACGACAAGATTGAGAATATTAATCGAAGTTTTCTTATTGAAAAGCTTGAGTTTCAAAACAGGTTTCCCTGTGAATTAATAGGTAGAGATAAAACAAATCTACATGTAATAAATATATTTCCTAACTAAGAAATTATATAACCATATATACAATATATATAATGAATACATATCTCTTAATACTCCCCCTCAAGTTGGAGCATGGAGATCACGAATGCCCAACTTGCGAAGAAGCATCTCAAACTGAGGACGTCCAAGAGCTTTGGTGAAGATATCTGCAAGCTGAGAAGTTGTTCGAACATGAGAAGTAACAATAGCACCAGACTGAATTTTATCGCGCACATAATGACAATCAATCTCAATATGTTTGGTGCGTTCATGAAAAACAGGATTAGCGCAATATGAAGTGCAGATTGACTATCACAGTAAAGTCGCATAGGCTGAGAGTGAATCACACCTAGAGATTTCAATAATTCCTTTAGCCACGTGAGCTCACTACAAGTATGAGCCATGGAACGGTACTCGGCCTCAATGGAAGAACGAGATACTTGTGTGTTGCTTCTTTGACTTCAAGATATAGGTGAGCCTCCCAAAAAATAAAGTAACCACTAAGTGAACGTCGACTAAGAGGACAGGAGGCCCAATCGGAATCACAATAAGCGATGGGCTGAAGAGCACTATTTTTACGCAAAACAATCCCTTGACCCGGATGGCCCTTCAGATAACGAAGAACTCGGAGAGCAGCTTCCCAATGAGATACCCGAGGAGACTGCATAAATTGAGCCAATACATGTACCGAGTAACATAATTCAGGACGAGTAATAGTCAAATAAATTAAACGTCCAATAAGCCGACGATATTGGGATGCATCAGAATAATGTGGTCCATCATCTAGAGCCAAACGATGATGTTGATCCATGGGTGAATAAGATGGTTTGGCTCCAAGAAGTCCAGTCTCCGACAAAATATCCAAAGTGTATTTCCGTTGAGATAAAAATAGCCCATCATCTCCACGAGACATTTCAATACCAAGAAAATACTTGAGACTTCCCAAATCTTTCACGTGAAAACAATGGCTTAAATATTCTTTAAAAGCACTAATAGCAGCGGAATTATTCCCAGCAATAATTAAATCATCCACATAGACCAATACATTGATAGAATTCTCACCTCGTCGTAGAGTAAATAGAGAATAATCAGCATAAGACTGTATAAACCCAAAATCCTTAAGAGCACCTGCAAGCTTAGCGAACCAATTACGAGGAGCTTGACGAAGACCATATAAAGATTTATGGAGTCGACACACCTTACCAGGAGAATTAGTCGAATATCCTGGAGGAAGTTTCATATATACTTCCTCGTCGAGATCCCCATGTAGAAAAGCATTGTGAACATCCATTTGATGTAACTCCCAATCACGAGCAACTGCGACTGCTAAAAAAGTTCTAACTGAAACCATTTTAGCTATGGGAGCAAATGTTTCATGATAATCCACTCCTTCCAATTGTTTATTACCAAGGACGACCAAGCGAGCCTTATACCGCTTGACAGTACCATCAGAATTATATTTAATTTTGTAAACCCATTTACAACCAATAGCCTTCTTCCCTGGCGGCAAATCAGTAATAGATAATGTGTCGTTCATATCAAGAGCATTAATTTCCTTAGACATAGCTACACGCCAACATGGAAGGCGAACGGCTTCAACATAACCTGGTAGGTTC
The DNA here is from genome assembly GCA_023529315.1 of Papaver bracteatum. Taxonomy (NCBI): domain Eukaryota; kingdom Viridiplantae; phylum Streptophyta; class Magnoliopsida; order Ranunculales; family Papaveraceae; genus Papaver; species Papaver bracteatum. The sequence goes on along the minus strand of JAJJWX010000533.1, from coordinate 110,484 downwards.
TTTAAGAGTAGTAATCGCCGCCAAGAAACGAGTATGATTAGCAGAAAAATTTGCACAAGACACATAATTATTTATGGGATAAGGCGTACCTGAAGACGTTGACGAGTGAGGAGTGGAGGAGCCGGGGTCTATTGCTTTGACGGTATTACACACATAGTCCTTTAATCGAGTATTAGGAACCGAGAACGAACACTTCTTGAATTGACGTCTCGAGATATCATTATTATTATCATCACTTTCGTAACAACCCACACGTTCTTTTGGAGCCCACGAGACAAAATCATCCCTTAAAGACACTGATGATCTTGTGACCTTTGAAATTCCGTCACTCCTGTATGACTTTTGAATTCTAGGACTATTAAACAAATCACTTACGCTTTGGAGAAGTATTCATGTCACTAGCGGACAAAATTTGTACATCGGTGCCCATTGGACTTACTGTCACTATTTGAAAAATTAAGTACATTCTGGCTGGTGTAATGATTTGATCAACACTAGACACAACCCGTTCTTTACTTCCTGGTGTAGAAATTTGGTCACTTGCTAGACAAAACCCGTACATCGATTGCCTGGAATATGATCGGTAGTGTCGATCTAGGACAAATTTCTGTTCACGGATTGTACATCGCTTTGTGTCTGTTGGTCTGTTGTCACCAACCCACGCTCTCTCTTCCTTTGTCCGTTGATCATTCAGTTCAATTGTCCCATTTAAAGTAGTACCGGAATAGAAGTACCGTCAGACAACAATAAATCCGATTACTGCAACAATTTCCAACCTTGCACCTTCATTTTGTCACTCTTCGTTATTATTATCCAAAGAAAGAATAGTATAAGGAAATTTATTTTCAAAGAAAACCACATCACAAGATACAAAGAATTGTTTCGTTTCCAAATCAAATAATCGCCAACCCTTTTTCCATAAGGATAGCCAACAAAGATACATTTCGACCTCGTGGATTAAATTTATTACGATCACGAGGCAAACACTAACATAGCACAAACATCCAAATACTCGAATATGAGTATAAATAGGAGACTTTCGTGTGGCAGTTCATATGGGGTTTTACCATTTAACAAGGCAGTGGGCGTGCGATTAATAATATAAGCAGCACTTAGGATACATTCACCCCAAAAGCGAAGAGGTAAATTTGCTTGAAATCGCAAAGCACGTGCCACATTCAGTATATGACGATGTTTGCGTTCCACTCTCCCATTTTGTTGTGGTGTATCCACACATGAGGTCTGCAATTCAATTCCGTGTTTAGTAAAAAATGGAATCAAAGGACGAAATTCCGTACCATTATCGCTGCGAACTTGCTTATCAAATTGTGTCTTTTCTATTGCACAAAAATTCTGAAAATTTTGCACCACCTCAGTTTTATATGCCATCAAATAAACCCAAATGCAACGAGAATAATCATCGACAATGGTAAGAAAGTAATGTGCACCACAAGAAGATGGAGTACGATAAGGACCCCACACATCACAATGTACTAAATTGAAGAGGTCATCAGCTTTATTCTCACTAACCGGAAAAGTAGTCCGAGTTTGTTTAGCTTTAAAGAAAATATCACATGGTTCCTTAAGAAATTTCTGACAATCAACTTTATTCATACCTGGAAGTAAAGAAACAACCTTATTAGACGCATGACCCAAACGTCTATGCCATAAACAATAATCTTCTCCAACTGATACTCGATTTGCAGTAATGAGCATTCCACTATGGAAGATATAGACCCCGTCTCGTTCCTCACCCACACCAATCACCGTCCTCGTAGTGCGGTCCTGTATCACACACAACTTATCAGTCAAAGTTACAATACATTTAAGATCTTTAATTAAGCATGCTAAGGAAATCAAATTGCATTGAAGATCAAGAACATATAAAACACGATATAATCTTATATTATCTCCAAACGCCACAGTGCCTTCACATGGTTCAATTGTATATGTGCCGTTCGGAAGTTTTACGGAAGAAAAACCTATTTGATATGTTTTACAGAAAAACTCTTTAATTCCTGTCATATGCCTTGAAGCCCCTGTATCAAGTATCCATTTACTAGAAAGGTTTTCCTTCGAACCCTCCTTATTAGAAGAATTAAGCGTATTCACAATAGCTTCCCACCGTGCATCATTGAGAATATTAGCAAATGGTACTCGATCTTGTGATGAAAGATATCTTCTAGTTGAATTTGCATCAATATTCATAAGCGCGGTATTAACAACAACTTGTTCATAATTATCACCATTCAATTTCACCGGGGAAATCATCATACCCGTATAATCAGAAAAATGTAAGTAATTGAAGTTTATTTCGATTCTGGCTCGGATGCCATGAAACGACAAGATTGAGAATATTAATCGAAGTTTTCTTATTGAAAAGCTTGAGTTACAAAACAGGTTTCCCTGTGAATTAATAGGTAGAGATAAAACAAATCTACATGTAATAAATATATTTCCTAACTAAGAAATTATATAACCATATATACAATATATACAATGAATACATATCTCTTAATAGTTTGGTTTAACTACATCATCATAAAGAATTATTAATAAGAGGTGTGTACTTGGAGGGATATGATTTTTTCAATAAAGAGAAGAGAGAGAGACAGAGAATCGAAAACAGAAAACAGAAAACAGAGAGCAGAGCAGAGAGAGTACATCTTTTTGTTTCCATTTGATTATTATCTCCTCCTCTCTTTCATTTGTTCTCTTCTTCTCCTTCTTTTTTGAGAGAATATTATCTCCTATCTCCTCTTTTCTTCTCTGTAATGGAACACCAATGTATTTCAGAACCTATCATGGTAGGAACATTTACCAGTTGCACTATTCGTGGAGGTCAGTTCGTATTTGGTGTTGATACCCGCACACTTTTTAACTCAGTCCCTAAAAAAGTTTGTATGGAAGATAAAAAAGAGGTTGAGAGTTTGAAAATCAGAGTAGCACATAACCTTGTTATTGCTCAGTCTGGAGTCGAGAGATTTAACGACAGATGCATTACTAGCTTTGCGATAGAAGTAAGTTTTCCCCATTTTATGATTTCTTAATATTTTTTGGTTATTTGGAAATGGTAATCGAACATAGCACTATATTTCTTGACTGATTTTTGATTTTCTCGTTTGATTTGATTTTTCTCAGCTTCGGCAACTTGGTGGACCTGAGGAATTAACTTTCCTTCAGACTATTAAAGCATGTGAAACAATTGTTAACAAGGTGTTGCAAGACGAGAAAAATGACAAGGATGAGAAAACGAGAGAAGAAGCTGAACATATTAAAGCCCAGATACTCATCTGTGGATTTACCCCTAATGGGCTGAAAATTGCTAGCATCACAACCAAGAATGGGGAGGTGTATCTATCGGAGGATGAAGGGGCAGTTGCAGTTGCTGGATCAATTTATCGTGCAAATCACTACACTGATTTCAAAAGGAATTTAGAAAGCCAACTAAACAGCACGAGTCTTTCAAACTTTGCATCTCACGTTGATAATGTTACAAACCAAGCATCCGTTTACTCAAGCATGTACAAAAACTTTGAAGATGCTAATCCAATAGGAGGCAAATCTTTGGGTAAAATTCATGCTTACTTTAAATTTAGTCTAACATGTTATTTTATCACCCATTAGTTTAAGTAAAATAATCATTATTTGATTTTCATTTTTCATTTTGTTTTATCACAGTTGGTATTATGTTGGAATAATCTAATTTGTAATGTCTAATTGAGTCTAGAGTTGTAAGTAGAAAACTTGTTAAGTGTGAAAGGTTTAGTCAAAGTAGTCTAGAGACTTCTAGGGAATGTTGGAAGTCAGTTCCGTAGTATGAAAAGTGGAAGTCGGTTGTAATATCTTAACAAAAGAAATGTCCAGAGGAAACTGGAATAGAGTAAGGTCAGTCAACTAAGTGTTCTACACAAGAAAAATCTAGAGATAAAATGAATACTCTAGAGGAAGCCCTAGTCGGCAGAATAAGCCTATATAAAGACATGGTGTACTTCAGTTGTGAACTTGAGCAAGAACGTTTAATAAAATCAGAGAGTTAGAGAATCAATCTTGTTCCATATCTAGGAGCTCTATATGAGCAACTCTAATTCTATGCTCATGTATCTCCACGATCATCAAACCATCCAAATTTCCAACATATTACACACCAACAAGGTGAGAAACCGGATATGGACGGTAGAGAACCGAAATATACTCTTCTTTTTGGGAGCGACAAGCAAATTTCTATTTACGAAATGGGGAAGGTAAGTGTATAAGCTTTGCTCTTTTTAATTTAATGTTCAACTGAATGATGATTTAACTAGACTTATTTATGTAATTTAATCTTGCACCAAACTATCTGGATGCATAAGATAGTCCTTGATTTAAGAATGTGCTTCTTTTTCTGGTTGTTTTTATCTCCTTCCTTCCTCAAGAGATCTTCATCATTTTCTGTTGTTGTTGAGTAGCTATTGTTTATGGGTGGTGTAGATTGGAAAACCAAGGGAGGGTATTGGTTTTGTTGACCAAGTTAGTATAGTTGTACTTGGCCTTTGCTAGGCACAGGAGTTGTCATCCATACCCAATTCCTGACCGACTTCTTTCTGTTCTACTTCCTTGCCTTTGCTAGGCACTGATTTTCTGTCTCTTTTCCTTTACTAAGCTCCAGGTTGCTTCCCACTTCCTCAAATGTTATTCCCCCTACCTCCTGCATTATAGCATCAAGTTTTAGACTACCCCTTCCATTTCAACATTTGTCTGAGATTCTGCACTTTTTCCTTCCCATCAACAACTTGCTTCTACCAGAGTTATATGCTCCTCTCACAACCCTTTTTTGCATATTGCCAATCTTTATTCCTATATCCAGTCTCCCTTCATTTTGTTTGATTCTTTTATTTTGATAAATTCTTTTTTGCCCTGTATCTCTGTCTCATGCTCAGATCACATTTTTGTTGCTTCTCCTTATGTGGACTTTCAATACATCCGAATGGATTCAACCATTGTCTTGTCCCTTCACATGGGGATATGGCAAAGCATCATACTAGTTTTTCTCAACTTCAGTTTCTTCCACCATCTCTCTTGCTATTTTCTTGTCCAGGTCATGCACCATTACGGTCTTCTCCTAGAGATTTCTTCCAAACGGTGCATCAATTTTTTGATAAGTTCCAAGCTGCTCTTACTTGGTTTATGTTGCCCCATAATGGTTAAGAGACCAGTCTATCTTTTCTGTTTCCATAATGACACTTCTCTTCATGATTACTACTGCTTGTGGTTCTTCAACTAGGATGCTAAAATGTTCATTTAGCTTTGCAGTTGGGTTTGCCATTTCTTCCGAATTTTCTGGGGTCATAATCCGCCAAACTACAGTAATGTTGAGAACGTTCTGTTTGTTTCAGATTGATAGTTGAAAACCCAAAATTAGATACTTCCGATTTTCCACAGAGACAGCTAGGGTGACGGTAGTGGTTTCAAGGTTTGCAAATCCTGAAGCGACCGTCTCCTTCATGTTAGAGAGACCAGTTCTTTTTACCTTTAGGAAAAGCCACATGTAGTGGCCGGTCTACCCTTGCGGCTAGATACTGCATTTTCCACATCCTTTGACTATGTCAATGACTGCGCTTGCAGTTGTGCATCCTCGACTATCTAGCCGGTGGGATTAATCTGCAAGCTTTTGTAACTGAGATTTGTTTAAAAAAAAAAACCTGAGATTTTAAGACATAAGAAGCGGACATAAGAGTCTGGGAGTTTGAGAATGCCGGTTCGAGAATTTCTGAAGGAGATTCAGAAAATGTGTATACATTCCCCCATATATAGTTTTGGAAGGCTCCCATAAGGACCAATCCGGCCAAATATAATACACGTCGGATGCACCAGACGCCAAAGCTCACTATCAAATCCTCTCTCCAAGCTAATGCAACTCTCTCCGCAGTTAAGAAAAATAAAACTCGTCTCAGAAAATTTGGTGTCAGAAGACAGGCATTGGAGAGGAGACTCGCATGTTTCCCTCTTTCCGTGGGTGACTTCTCCGATTTCAGCTTCACCGTGGAATACTCTCTCCCTAGCAGCCACAAGATCGGTCAGATCCTCATCACCACTCTTGAAAACTGTTTCAAATGTCGAATACGAAGCCAGTAAAAAACTGTAGAAAAAATCCAATAGAACCACCAGTAGCCACCAAAATTTGGCATAAGCGCCAGAGGTGAGAACAATTGAGCCCATGGACAGCAAATATCATCAAATGCCCAATTTAGAGACTCTTCCTCGGCCTTACTGAGCAAACATTGTGCAGTCCAAGTTGAAACAGAAGTGTAATATGACCAGAAATGGTAACCTTCAAGGAAAATATGTGGTTTATATGTCGGTAATATCATATCACCTCATCGTTGGATATTTAGTCGGCCGCCCAATCTTCCACTACGTTACATACTAACCGGATTTTTCCTTTTCGATGTCATTCAAGACATGCCATTTTCCATATTTATAGCAAGAATAATGCTCACATCATGTAAATGTCATCTCAATATTTATTGTAGATTTCAGATTTAAGAATTTATAATTCCTATCGCAAGAATTATATTTGTATCATTTTTGGAGGAAAATTAGAGGTGAATGAAGAATATGGAGAGGCAAGAATAAAGATATCTTATTAGAGATATTAGTACTTACAATACACAGGTTGTTTTATATACATATAAAGGGGATCCTTTACACATAGTGCTTTATATATAGTGTTTTGAATGTAGTTATTCAAATGTTGTTCTCTCCTTGATGAATTGTGTCGGAATCAATTGCCTTACTAAAACTTTGACAAGGAAAAACCCAGTGGGATAAAACCTTGGTACAACTCTTCACATGTTGTCCCATAATTTACATGTAATTCATCACGTGCAATACAATTTTAAAGTCTAAGTTAATTGCCTCGTTAAATTTTTTGTCAGGAAACCCAAAGGGACAAAACCTGAACTAAAGAAAAAGAGTAAAATATTAAGCAAACTTAGAACAAAGTTGGACTCAAATATGTTTCCTCATTAAAACCTTGACAAGGAAAACCCAGTGGGATAAAACCTTGAGCGAGGGAAAAGAGCACAACGTGATAAATGCAAGTAAAGGTGATCAGTTGCAGATGATCACTTTGCTTCGTTGAAGTTGACTAGTTGTTTCACAACTCTTAATGAAGAAAATCCTCGTGGGAAAGACAATAGCCTTAGTTGGGAAATTACATTCCCAGTGTTTGTTGTTGTCTCACTAAAAACCTTTCCGAGCAACAAAACCCTGTGGGAAAAAGTAACCTCGGTGAAGGAAAAGAGTTTAACACACTATTAGATGCTCCCCTTGATGTCAGACAATTTTATTAGTCTAATGCAGTCAAAAGGATTTTATCACACATTACTTTGGTGACTTGAATGTTTATAAGACCTTGTTGTTGATTCAGGAAGTTATGTTGCTTAACATACTATCATGTTTCATTTCTTTTATTAAGATATTTTCAATAATATCAACACGATCTTTATGTCTTCAACGTTCAAAATACTTGATGTTTTTAGTGTTGTCTCGCTAAAAACCTCGTCGAGTAAGAAAACCCTTTGGGAAAAACTATTCTCGATCGAAGGGAAAAACAACACTTGTTCCTATTCGAGTTTCCAAGACCTTAAGTCAAAAAGAAGAGTTAGTGACGAAGTGGAAAACTTATACAATTCATCCAAGTCATAGAATCATACACACTTGCGTGTTGAAAGAAATGAAGGTCACAAGAGCCGCTGAATCTGGTTGGAAACCACCTACACGTGTTTTCGACCTTCGCTCCTTCTTATGGAGACTGTCTGCATCCAAGCTAGAGGATTTTCGTTTACCCGAAGGAAGCTCTTTCAACAACTTATGCTTTGCTAGAACCGCAGAGGAAGGTTTACCACGTGGATTTGTCACAACATCCTGCACGAACTAATGAATGGCGAGGTACTCACCTTGCCAGAAGATATTATATTTGGGATTCATCACAGGTCTTCATTCCAAGATCAAGAAAGGAATGGTTTTACCTGGTGCAAGAACACTGGCGTCAAGAGAAGATAGTAACAATTCTTCCAGAACGGCCGGCTGACGAATAAATGGAACCCCTTGGTCAAATCCCATATGCCGGGCCGCCCTGTCAATATTATAAAGGACCGCCTTGAAATACCTCTGGAATAAGGATGGCACGTGTCCATAGGTACAGCTTCGCACGAATACAATCTCTCCAACACTCATATTTTATCCAGAAGAAAGCAAAGTCAAGTTCGTAGCAGCGGCAAAAGTATTCGGCTGAACTATGCAGGCATGGACCAGGGCCCATGGAAGAAAATTAACTGAATGCGAATTGTCAAGGAAATTAATGAGTTTACCCTAGATCTTGGACGCCTATCCAACCGACAAAGTATCCTAAAACCGCCATATGTATCAGGAAAAAAAGTTCTCGGGTTAGGAGCGTAATTTTTGAAATGATCCCACAACCACGCTTGAAGAAAATCGACGTGAACGTATGAGTCCACTTTTATATAACCATTTGAAGCATACATGTCCGCGACCATATGATCCAAATGGGTGTACGAAGAACCAAGAAACAAACCGCTAATGGGAAGAACAACGCCTTTCGCCAATTTGATGGCAATTTTGATAAGATCCTGTCTTATCTCCTTCTTACCAGAGCCATCGTCGAAGATATCATTGGATATCCACCGAGCTAAAAATGAAGCAACATGGAGCGTATTATCTAGCACCAGATCCAGATCCGTCTCATCAGGGAACCACTCATACACCCACCAGTTATAGAACCACTTCTCCTCATAATTATTTCGAACATATCTCGTTGCTTTTGTGACCAAAGTGGCACGTATATCTTCTTCTTCCTCAGACAAGACAACATCAAGATTCCCGATTATCGGGAGACTTAACAAAACGGCTACGCTTTCCAAATAAATAGTCATCTCACCCCATCTACATATAGTTGTGTGAGTTTTCGGGCACCACCTGGAGATGAAAGTAATCAGGCCTGCAACATGATTTCTAATTTGAAGTACCGCAGGAGCCATGATAGAATGCATGATTTGCGCCTCAGTTAATTTGGCCTTTACGTGATCATGAATCATCATGAACTTCATCCATTTATCATAAGAGCTCAATGGACTAAGGCAGATTTTTAAGTCTATGGGAGAAGCCATATATGCCTTGGGAAGACTGATTGGACTTCTCTATCATTCTCTGAATCAATCAGAAGAGTTTCCACGAATTCGGGATGTGTCCTTGTAATTGTAGCATACATCGTAAAGAACTCATCATCTGTGTTCGGTTTGGAGTTATTGACACTCCTCAACGCGGCGTCGGAACTACTTTCAGGTAACATATTAACAAAATTCCTTATGCTTTTGAAGTAACTACAATGAAGCAAAAGCAAAGAATTACTTTTAGAGCATTGCTCGGTCAAACTCGCATGCTTGCTATTTCAAGCATGTTTGTCAATGTTAGTGATCAAAACTATAAAGTATTGATTTCTAGTCTACTATATCTAAGGTCTCAGACTAGGATAGAAAGTGTAGTTGAGATCAAAAACTCCATGGCGATCATCATACAAGACGAAGGACTACTCAAGGAACCAGTGGATCTTCATCGACTAAAAGGTATATGGAGACTTGAACTTATCTATCACTCAAAAGTCTATCTACTCTATCTCCTATCTTTGCAACAAAATTCGTTTATCTATATAGACTAAGAATAATGCACATGTGACATTTCTAGATGAGTGTTTATCGCTTATCTATTTCTCTAAATGGGTGTTGGTAAAGATTTCGCTTTAGCCAAGTTCATCTTTTCCTAGTGATGAAAGTCATGATTAAGTTTCAATCTTCTTGGAATTTCTCTAACGAAAAATAGTTTGTGAATCACAACTATATAACGCCCTCTTAGCATGTTTCAATGATTGAAATTATATTTTATACTATATAACCATTAGGGGATACAAACATTGTTGTGGAAACACATATATGTAGAAGTCCTTAGCGCTTGAAACGAAGTTTGCTAACTTTGTTGATCAAGTAGAACCGGAACATGAGCAGCAACACAGTCCGCGAACTGGTATAGTTCTCGAACCCGAGAATTTATGCTGGAAGTTGTAGATCATGATAAGTCCGCAAACTCAGTCCGCGAACTGGCGAATCTCTCGAACCCGAGAATTTCTGCTAGAGTTTATAACTTCAACCGGTTAGCTTGAGTATGCGAACTCAGTCCGCGAACTCAAGAGGTTATGTCCGAAAACGTTGTTCGTGAACTTATTCTATAATTACTAAGGGATGCTTTTGCAAACCGTAGATTTATAGTTCATGATTCGAGTGAATCACATCATTTTTGATTCAATTGTGTCTCTTGTAATTCTTGAGATCTCATTGCAATTGAACAACTCTATAACTAGTTCATTTGAGTCATTTGGACTAGTTATGGTGAAGAAGAATATGGATGATATGGAAGTTATCATTTGGCTAACCTTTTGGTTAACTAGTTGTGAACCAACCATTGTACACGTTTGGGTACGATTACACATACCCAAAACGTCCAGTACGTGTGTGTATGGCAAGATAAGTTTTCGATCTAACGGTTGAGGAATATTAGCTTGTATCTAATCATGTTTTCATCTAACGGTGAATATTGAATTCTTTGTTAGTAGGCTAACATTGATTCAAAACCATGATTTGAAGACTATATAAGGGGAATTCTATCCATTGGAAAAACTAATCCCCACAAACATTTCTTGTGTGATACTAGTTTTCTCTAAGATAGAGTCGATCTCCATTAACCCTTGAGTTTTCTCTCTAAACTCGGGTTAACGACTTAAAGACTTCATTGGGATTGTGAAGCTAGACCGATACTACTTTTATCGTAGTTGTGTGATCTGATCTTGCTCTTTCTATCGTACGAGTACAATTGTAATAATTGGATTGAGATTTCTATCTCTGATAGAAAAGATACAATAAGTTACAAACATATTCGTCTCATTGTTTGTAACTCCACAATATCTTTTTTCGCTGCGTCAATTAAGACTATTGTGAGGTTATTGATTAAACTGAGTTTTTCTTCGGGAATATAAGTCTGGTTTATCAATTGGTTCCTGTTCACCTTGATTTATCAAAAGACGAAACAAACTTGTAGGTTTTTTCTTGGGAGACGGGTTTATCTATAACCTGTAGAATTTTCTGTGTGAGACAGATTTATTTATTAAAGTTTTCGACTTTGGGTCGTAGCAACTCTTGGTTGTGGGTGATATCAGATAAGGGAATCAAGTGTGCAGTATCCTGATGGGATCAGAGGCGTAGGAGCATAACTATACCTTGGATCAGTTTGATATTGGTTGGGGTTCAACTACAGTCCAGACCGAAGTTAATTGGTAGTAGGCTAGTGTTTGTAGATGCTTAATATAGTGTTTGTTTAATCTGGACTAAGTCCCGAGGTTATTCTTCATTTGCGGTTTCCTCGTTAACAAAATTCTGGTGTTTGTGTTATTTCTATTCTGCATTATATTTTGTTATATAATTGAAATAATACAGGTTGTGCGTTGTTCAATCGATTAGAATATCTGACCTTATTGGTTGTTGATTTAAATTGATTGACACTTGGATATTGGTATTTGGTACCATCCAATTTATCTCTCTTTGATTGGACTCGTAAATTATATTTGCTTGAGTAAATCAAAACGAGAGATTTAGATAATAACTCCTTGAGTATTTTCTATTGATTGAGTCTAGTTGATTCTCTATAAAAACAACTCGGAGTTGTTCATACAGATTGCTAATCGAAATATTGGGTGGTGTTGTTAGACCCCCGCTTTTTCAATTAGTATCAAAGAAGGAAAACACGTTCAAGACCTTACAAGTATGTGTTTGTAGCGATCTGACTCTATGGACAGAGGTGCTATCTCTGATAAACGCATCACCAGAAATAAAGAATATGTCTTGTCTAAGTCTATTAGAGAGAAAGATTCTACAATCTCAAGAATAGAAAAACACTGTGTTAAAACCAGACAGGCAGATATTGAAATGCACCATTCCGATTGCCCTTCAAAAGAGTCTATTTCTCTAAATGAACGGGAAATAGATGAAGAGAGTGAGTTTATTCTAAATCTTATTAGAATCCAAGATGATAGATTTAATCAGTTAAAGAAACGTGTAATGGTCTTCTTGGTGTAATTAAAGACTGCAAAACCAAGGAAAATACTGAAGAATATTCTTCATTTATGACTCTTGAAGCAAGCCTCATAAAGAATGCTTTTGAAATAGAACGTCACTTGAAAAAACTCTCTATTGAAGGATGCTCTAGGAAGTCAGATACATAAATTACTTCTGCTACGACAGAAAATTCTCCAGAAGCAGAAATGGAGTCCCTTCCAAGCAAGAAAGATGTTTCGGTCTCCCCTAACCAAGAAAAGTTCACATCACATGGAAGGAATAAATCTCCCGACGAATATATGAAGACTAAACTGTCTAATCACTCGTGTGATTAGAAAGTATGTCACTTTTGCGAAGAAAAAGGTTCTGTTAAACAGAAGAGAAACTCTAAGTTGAATAAAAACTCTCTTGTTCAACTCCAACACACCTTAGACTTAATTCTCAAAGGTGTAACTGACTTTCGTATGTAGAAACCTATTGGTTTTCTTATGAACCCTGTGTATGCTACCAGGAAGGTCAGTTCGATGAGTTCCTCAAATATTAGGAAGCAGAACAAAATTCTTAATAATAATCGTCTTGGGAAAGATCAAGTTGGTCTATCCAAAAATAGTACTTCACTTTATTTGAAGAAAATCTCAGAAGAAAGGAGGAAAATTGATGATATGAGAAATAACCTGATAAAAATGATTCAAGGGTATAGAAAAATTATTGACAGGTTGTCATCCTCCTCAAGTCAAGACTCTTCTGGTAAGAATCCAAATTACGTCTCATATTTTGATGATAATAAGTTTTATGATAATTTTTTAAATCAAAAGGAGTCTCTATCAAAATTCAGAAGGGAAAAGAGACTTGATCATAGAAACAGTTCCTTAGATGAGCTCAAAGCTCATACTTGTGCTAATTAATCACAAGGTTAGGAACTTGCTCATAAAAATCATGTTGGTAAAGATGTGTAAAAGTCATGTGTACTTTGACAATGTGCATTTTACCTAGTTAAGCTATTCTCTTATCATTTATAGCTAAACTAGTTGTCGATGGTAGATTTTAGACAAGGGGTAAAATCGTAAAACCCCATGACCTAGTGTTACCCACAACACATTAACTGAGAGCATTTAATTTAGATAATTAATAGGGGTATTTTTTTTTCAAAATACCAGATTAGGGTTTTCGACACAAACCCCTAATTCCAAAACCAAGCCGCATACTGTGCACCATGGCAACTATGCCAAAACCAAGCCGCTACCCATTTGTAGAGCCCGCAACTTGGCATTGGTGGCCGTGTGTGCCATTGGCACATTCCAACATGTTACCACTAGACACTTTCTACTATAAGCCGCTACCCAGTTGTAGCGCCGGAAACATGTCCTTGGTGGCCATGCGTGCCATTGGCACATGCAAACACGTTACCACTAGCCACTTTCTATTCCAAGCCGCTACCCAGTTGTAGCGCCCGCGACTTGGCCATGGTGGCCGTGCGTGCCATTGGCACATGGCAACACGTTACCACTAGCCACTTTCTACTCTAAGCCGCTACCAAGTTGTAGCGCCCGCAACTTGGCCTTGGTAGTCGAGCGTGCAATTGGCACATGCCAACACGTTACCACTAGCCACTTTCTACTCTAAGCCGCTACCCAGTTGTAGCGCCCGCGACTTGGCCTTGGTGGCCATGCGTGCCATTGGCACATGACAACACGTTACCACTAGCTACTTTCTATTCCAAGCCGCTACCCAGTTGTAGCGCCCACGACTTGGACTTGGTGGCCATGCATGCCATTGGCACATGCCAACACGTTACCACTAGCCGCTTTCTACTCTAAGCCACTACCTAGTTGTAGCGCCCGCAACTTGACCTTGTTGGCCGTGCGTGCCATAGGCACATGCCAACATGTTACCACTAGCCACTTTCTACTCTAAGCCGCTACCCAGTTGTATCACCCGCAACTTGGCCTTGGTGGCCGTGTGTGCCATTGGCATATGCCAACACGTTACCACTATTCACTTTCAATTCTATGACGCTACCCGGTTGTAGCGCCTGCAACTTGGCCATGGTGTCCGTGCGTGCCATTGGCACATGCCAACACGTTACCACTAGCCACTTTCTATTCCAAGCCGCTACCCAGTTGTAGCGCCCACAACTTCGCCAAAGTGGACGTACGTGCCATTGGCACATGCCAACATGTTACTACTAGCCACTTTCTATTCCAAGCCGCTACCCAGTTGTAGCGCCCGTGACTTGGCCTTGGTGCCCGTGTGTGCCATTGGAACATGCCAACATGTTACCACTAGCCACTTTCTATTCCAAGACGCTACCCAATTGTAGCGCCCGTGACTTGGCCTTGGTAGACGTGCCTTCCATTGGCACATGCCAACACGTTACCACTAGCCGCTTTATATTCCAAGCCACTACCCAATTGTAGCGCCCGCGACTTGGCCTTGGTGGCCGTGCGTGCCATTGGAACACGCCAACATATTACCACTAGCCACTTTCATCCCCAACCTGCTAGCCAATTTCCAAGGCATTCCGCACATGCCACGCATGATCCACTAGCAACTTTGGCATTGCCATTCACACTCAAAGTGAAACTTGCGGCCAAGGCATTCCGCACATGCCAAATTCTCCACCAAGCGAATTTTGGCATTGTCATCCGCGCTCAAAGTACAACTTGCGGTCGAGCTATCCTGCACATGCCATTGGCACATGCCGTAACACTTCACTAGCAACTTTGGCATTGCCACTTGTACCCACTCTCGAGACATCAACACAAACTGGGGGATGCTTTCTTGGGGTTTTGGTTTGGCGGTCACAGCGTGCAGCGTACACTACCCACGCTATAAAGAAAGTCATGCAAGGAATGAATACGGTCAATTAAATAAGGAAATTTATGGTGAAAACGTTTTCACCATAAAGCCTCAAAGGTTTGCACCTCCTCTGTTTTAATTGGAGCATTTACTCAATTCCTTAATGAGGCCAGGGTACGTTCAATCTCACTTTTATAAATAAGTTTCACCTATTCTGCCAAAACACACAAGTTTTGGTCAGGAAAAATACAACTCTATCAGATAGACATTTTTCAAGCTCTCTCAAAATCTTCCATCACTAGCAAGATTCCGCAAGCTTATACACTTATGATACAAGTCGAGATACTACCTAGCCAGAACTCTCTGGTCTCATCACCCTTCTTCGCTATCCTCCCCAAATCATCCCTTCTCCTCCACCTTGTGACCGAAGAAAATCTGGAACGACCATCTTCTTGGTTTAGGCCAGAGTTGTACAGATTGATATCTCGAATCAAAAATGCTCACGTGCATCACATTTGTTTAAGGGTTTAAACCAGTCTATCAACCATCGAATTTACCAAATTCGGCAAAGGCGATTTTCTCCCATAAACACTAGTGTCTGTAAACAACATTGCCTAAAAGTATTTGTAATATCTTTTATTGTTTTCCCTGTTTCATTACCTTGATTAGTGATTTTCGTTCCAGGGTGTAATGTGTCCGGATGTATACATGTGTTACCATCTCAAGTTTACAGTTTGAAAACACTAAAAGTCTTTCTTTCAAGAAAAACCTTTAAATAGCAAGACTATTGAGTTACATTAGTTCATGTACGAATACTCTAGGTCATTATCTGGTTTTTCAAGGATGTCTTCCTCTTCATATCTTCATGGTGACTTTGGAAAAGGATTCCTTGAGAAAGGCTTTGGTTTTGAATCAAATGGAAGGAAGAAACAAACTCTTGTATAAGATGGTGCACCTAATGCCTCATGTTTTAATTCTTACTCACATCAAGATATTGAGAATGAGGATATGGTATCCGCTGAAGTGTTTCATGACTTTCTTAAATACTTTGAGAATATTAAACTGCAACTTGTTGATACTGTGAAGGATCTTGAATTTGTGAGAAGTGAGTTGAACAAGGTTACTACTAATCTTAGCCTTATGAAGTCACATGTTAAAGAACTTCTCAACAAGGATATCTTCTCGGAATAAGCAGTTGATGAGAATCATAAGCTCAAGAATCTCAAAACCCATGAAATAGTCAACGTGAACTTTAGTTTGTGATTGGGTTCCACTATATATTTGAGCTTATAATGTCTAGCAAATCTTCTATGTTTTATGTTTTATTTAGAAGAATAACTAGTGTTTCATCTTCTTGTTTTTAGATTTATTTGTTTATATTCTAAAACTTTGTTTGGAAGATGATGGTTGCAGTACTAATCTTTATGATTTGTTATATTGCAATATTTTGATAGGATATGTTGTTTACATCCATGAACTTGATTTTCCCATATTTTGTCAAAAGTAAAGTCGTTCACGTATTGGTATGAAAATATTGATGAAAGGGATGAAAAGTAAAGCCCTTTCACGTATTGGAATGAAAGGGCTTTTGGAAAAACCCAAAAGTTAAGCCTATATTGTCAATTGTTGATGTAAGATAGGTTAAAATCTTTTGTGATTCAAGGATAAAGTCTATTATGTCACTTTGTGATGGAAAAATAGAATAAATCCTTGGTTATTGGTAATCCATGCTATAGAGCTTAATTGTTCCATATTATTATGTATTATCGTGAAGGCTCCATTGTGTATATTATGTCGATCACAATACAACTAAGTCAGTTTTTATTGGCATGGTTCGTTGTTCCATGAGATGTTATATGTTGAGGATTTATAACTGAATTAATCAACTTTTGTGATTATTTAGTTTGTATTCCATGAGTTCTCTCATGTTGAGTACATGTGCGGTTAAGGTTGTCATTTCCTATGATAATCTTAGTCGGATTCCAAAATCTCTTATGTTGAGCCCAAATGAACTAAATCAATCATCATGTGTGATTATTTAGTTAGCACTCCATAGATCTGTCTCATGTTGAGTGTGAAAAATTTAATTGGTTACTTGTGATTAGTTCGATTGTGTAATCCGGTTAGAATATTTATGGGTTTTCTTGTGAATAATCTAATCGATGTATTAAGTCTCCATAAGTTTACTTGTGTTGAACATATTTAGTAAAATTAATATTGGTTCGATTGGGTTAATTTGTTTGAATATTTTTTGTTGGATTCCAAATTCATACTTGTATGCAATTTGTTGAGTCTAAAGAAATCCTTCTTTTCCTTCTTGAAATTAAGGTCGCTCTTGTTGTTCCTTTGGGAATGACATTTTATGGGGGAGAGTTCTTTTGAACTTGCGCTTAATTACAAATCTTTGTGGGGAGTGCGGCTGTGGAATATTTAGTGGTTATCTTGTAACTTTATAAACTCCTTGATGAATGCGCTTAGCTTCGTATTAGTGATTGCATCTAAACAAGATGATAGAACATTTACCTTTGGTCATGAAATGTCTCTTGCGGAAATTTCATTAGGATCCCGTTCTTGTACCTTTGCCAATTTTATTGACAAAAATTGGGAAAATTAATTGTAGTTCACACTACAAATACATATGGTTTTCGGATCATTATATAAGGGGGAGTGATTTCCATGTGAGATGGAGTATTGACTAAGGGGGAGTGAAGTATCACCATAGTATTATTGTTGAAGTTGTGATGTAATTGGACTTTGACGCTGTGTAATAATACTATGGAAATGTATAACAATGATTGAGAACCGATGCTTTTCTCATTGTTATAGCTACATATTTTCAACAACGATGATACTAAACTTACAACCTTTGGGATCATTGGACTACTTGGAAGTGACGAAGATTTCGAGTATTGTTGAAGATTAGACATGTGGAATAGAAGCTACAAAGTTTATATATATTTTTTTTGTATTCCATATGTATTAATAATTTTTCCACTAAAATTGACAAAGGGGGAGATTGTTAGAGCATTGCTCGGTCAAACTCGGATGTGTTGCTATCTCAAGCATGTTTGTCAATGTTAGTGATCAAAACTATAAGGTCTTGGTTTCTAGTCTACTATAGCTAAGGTCTCGGACTAGGATAGAGAGTGTAGTTGAGCTCAAGAACTCCATGGAGATCATCATACAAGACGAAGGACTACTCAAGGAACCAGTGGATCTTCATCGAGTAAAAGGTATGTGGAGACTTGAACTTATCTATCACTCAAAAGTCTATCTACTCTATATCCTATCTTTGAGACAAAAGTCGTTTATCTATATAGACTAAGAATATGCACATGTTACATTTAGAGCTGAGTGTTTATCGCTTATCTATTTCTCGAAATGGGTGTTGGTAAATCTTTCTCTTTAGCCAAGTTCATCTTTGCCTAGTGATGAAAGTCATGGTTAAGTTTCAATCTTCTTGGAATTTCTCTGACGAAAAATAGTTTGTGAATAACAACTATATAACGCCCTCTGAGCATGTTTCAATGATTGAAATGAGATTTTAGACTATATAACCATTGGGGGATATAAACATTGTTGTGGAAACACATATATGTATGATTTCTTAGCGCTTGAACTGAAGTTTGCTAACTTTGTTGATCAAGTAGAACCAGAACGTGGGCAGCAACTCAGTCCGCGAACTGGCATAGTTCTCGAACCCAAGAATTTCTGATGGAAGTTGTAGCTCATGAGCAGTCTGCGAACAGGCGAAGCTCTCGAAACCGATAATTTCTGCTGGATTTTATAACTTCAACCGGTTAGCTTGAGTCCGCGAACTAAAGAGGTTATGTCTGAAAACGTTGTTCGTGAACTTATTCTATAATTAGTAAGGGATGCTTTTGCAAACCGTGGATTTATAGTTCATGATTTATAATTCTAGTGAATCACATCGTTTTCGATTCAATTATGTCTCTTGTAATTCTTGATATCTCATAGCCATTGAACAACTCTCTAAATAGTTCATTTGAGTCATTTGGACTAGTTATGGTGATGAATAAATATGGTTCATATGGAAGTTATCATTTGGATAACCTTTTGGTTAAATAGTTGTGAACCAACCATTGTACACGTTTGGGTACGGTTACACAAACCCAAAATATCCAGTACGTGTGTGTATGGCAAGCTAAGTTTTCGATATAACGGTTGAGGAATATTAGCTTGTATGTAATCAGGTTTTCATCTAACGGTGAATACTGAATGATTTGCTAGCAAGCTAACATTGATTGCAAAACCTGATTGAAATACTATATAAGGGGAACTCAAGCCATTGGAAAAACTAATCACCACACACCTGTCTTGTGTGATACTAGTTTTCTCTAAGCTAGAGTCGATCTCCATTAACCCTTGAATTTTCTCTCTAAACTCGGGTTAACGACTTAAAGACTTCATTGGGATTGTGAAGCCAGACCGATACTACTTTTATCGTAGTTGTGTGATATGATCTTTCTCTTTTCATCGTAAGAGTACAATTGTAATAATTGGCTTGAGATTTCTATCTCCGATAGGAAAGATACAAGAAGTTAAATACATCTTCGTCTCATTGTTTGTAACTCCACAATATATTTTTTTGCTGCGTCGATTAAGACTATTGTGAGGTGATTGATCAAACTGAGCTGTTCTTCAGGAATATAAGTCTGGTTTATTAATTGGTTCCTGTTCAGCTTGATTTATTAAAAGATGGAACAAACTTGTAGGTTTATTCGTGGGAGACGGATTTATCTATTACATGTAGACTTTTCTATGTAAGAAAAATTTGTTTATTAAAGTCTTCGACTTTGGGTCGTAGAAACTCTTGGTTGTGGGTGAGATAAGCTAAAGGAATCAAGTGCGCAGTATCCTGCTGGGATCAGAGGTGTAGGAGCATAACTTTACCTTGGATCAGTGTGAGATTGGTTGGGGTTCAACTACATTCCAGGCCGAAGTTAATTGGTAGTAGGATAGTGTATGTAGCGGCTTAATACAGTGTATGTTTAATCTGGACTAGGTCCCGTGGTTTTTATGCATTTGCGGTTTCCTCGTTAACAAAATTCTGGTGTCTGTGTTATTTCTATTCCGCATTATATTTTGTTATATAATTGAAATAATACAGGTTGTGCGTTGTTCAATCGATTAGAATATCCGACCTTATTGGTTGTTGATTAAAATCGATTGACACTTGGATATTGGTCTTTGGTACCATCCAAGTTATATCTCTTTGATTGGACTCGTAAATTGTATTTGCTTGAGTAAATCAAATAGAGATATTGAGATAATAACTCCTTGAGCATTTTATATTGATTGAGTCTAGTTGATTCTCTAGAAAAATAACTCGGAGTTGTCCATACAGATTTCTAATCGAAATATTGGGTGGTGTTATTAGACCCCCGCTTTTTCAATTACTACTTTGAACAAAAGCATACATGGAGATTTTATCAAATTATTTTTACCACAATCAAGAGTCAAGAACACATTTGCTACGAAAATTTCCCTTTTGGCCACGTGTCATGGCATTCACGACTAAAGGAATGGGGACTTCTCAACGAGACGCACGTGACGTCGCGGGAAGTACGCTCTCAGCCGAAACTAGGCAATGCCGCAGGGAACATGTTAAGCAGCGGAAAGTATGACCTCGGCAAGTTATGTTTGGTCATGGGAAATATGCTCGCGTCTAAAAGGAGAATGTTTTCACCACGGAAATTGTGCACACGGCCACAAGAGGAAAAGGAAACCATAAAGCTATGTTTTCACGGGAGAAGAACTAACAACAACCAGCAATTCACGTGTGCCTATTTTGCATAATAATTGTCTTCCTTACTATTGTGACGGCTAATATTACTACGAAACTGCTAGCAGGGAAGAATCATTCATACAAAAGTATTTCTATGGGTTTATGGAGAATATGTCTACGGCTAGGGTTTACACCAACAACAAAAAAAAAAAAAAAAAAAAAAAAAACGTTGGAACACATACCTGGAGTGCGCTCGCCTACTTATCTGCTTTGCTGCTAACGCGGGGAGGTGAAAACAAAGCCAATATTTATAATAAAAAAATGTGCGACCCCTTTTGTACACATATTACTTTCGAGTTTGGGTGGAAGAAGGTTTCCTTTTATAAGCACAATACTTTTGGAATTAGAATGGAGGAAGGTTTCTCGTTTAAGATACGCACGAAAAAAAGAAGCCGGGCCCGCAAAGGCAACGCTCCATGGCGCCACCATTCCGTGGCCAAGACAATGCCAAATAGTTCACTCCTAAATGGCCATCTCCACCACTCCATGCCAACGCAAACGGTCCACATTAAACCCCTAATAATCCGCTCCTAGTCAGCTCGATCTCCACGGTGCAGCCGAGCCCTAACCAGTGCCATCATCTCCATCCCAAGACATCGCTCCATTGGACTTCCCAAGCCAACGCTCCATTGGAATTTCCAAGGAAACGCTCCATTGGATTTCCAAGATATCCACGTCCATCCGCCACTCCAATCTAGATGCACCATTGGCTTTCCAAGCTAGACGCGTCCATCCGCCACTCCAAGCTAGGTGCACCATCGGCCTTCCAAGCAAGCCAACGCTTCATTGGCCTTCTCAAGCAAACGCTCCATTGGAATTTCCAAGACAACACTCCATTGTATTTCCAAGCTAGCCGCGTCCATCTTCCACTCCCATCTATATGCACCATCGGCCTTCCAAGCTATCCACGCTACTCGCCATTCCGCATCATTATCCGTGCTCGACCAAGATTGAATCACCATCTTCCCCGTTCAATACAACACAATATCCACCGTTCAAAGCTGCGCATATACCATTCCCAAGACGGAAGCGCCATCTTCACCACCCCATGTCCCAAATTGGCACCAATATTCCGAGAAGCAGGAATCTACGCAAACACCCCCTGGTCAAACCGGAAATGCACCAAGTCGTCAATACAAGGATCATGGATTCCTCATGCCTTCCGCTAAAGGTTAGTTGAATTTCCCTGGCTAATTATTCACACCCTTCCCTCTTCGATTTTTCTCTTATCCATCACCATCTCATGCTTACTCTGCAACAATGCCACTATTACGTGCTAAGCAAGGGACTTAATGTTGATGGTGATTTTTAGGTTAGGGTCAAAATTGTAAAACCCTGTATCTGATATGACTTCACTCTGCAAGGAAACAGAGCCACGTGTGCTAACCTCCCCATTGGAAAATTTATTGAGCCACTCAATATACTTACATGTTGAAATTTATCCATATTGGCGAATCCCAAATGTTCTGTAAATTTCGACGCCTCGCGCATATTCACTTAATATAAGTTCCTCTTAATGCGTTCTATGCTATGTTCTTCGGCTGAACTCTTAATATTGATATGGCATGATGATTTGTGTTCACTAGGAGCAGAGTAGCACGAATATCCAAGTATCAAGAATAAGATCTTTACATAAGGTATTCAATCATAAAAGCATGCTTCTCTCTGGCAACGAACTTAAAAGATTTATGTGTTGACACATAGAATTCAGTCAACTTGACTAACTAGCAGAAGTTAGGATTTCTCGCCCCGCACAATATACCAGACCTTGCTTGTCAAAATTAAGCCTATTAGGTAATTAAACCATCCACAGCGTGCTGGAAGTGTGGCCACGCCCTAGCTTTCCGGCCTCACTTCACATCGACCAATCTGGTCGCCCTAAATACGCCACGCGCATTCCAAACAAGGCCAGCCCCATGTATCTTGCCGCCCCCACTTCCCATCGACTAATAAGGTATCCCTAAATGTGCCACGCTCATTCCAAACAAGGACGGCCCCATGTATCTTTCCATCCCCACTTCCCATTGACCAATCAGGTCGCCCTAAAGGTGCCACACTCTCACCAGAAGTGTGGTCGCGCCTTATGTTTGGTCGGACCCCTTTTGTGGCCAATCAGGTTAATCTAATACTTTACACCATACATTAAAGGCCAAACACACCCTACCTCAGAAACTTCGCAACATGCCAACTTCGCAACATGCCAACTTCGCAAGCATGCCACTTCGTGGCAACCTGCCATAAATAGCCACCACACTGTAATTCCTACTCCTGTGGCCGTTTCCACACTATCGGCTTGCCATGGTTCCTTTGGCATAGCCATGACGCCATTTGCACAAAAGAAGCACCATGCCGTAGTCGCACGCCATGTACTAATTAGGGTATTCGACAAACCCTAATTTGTGCAAATTTCTACCAAAGCCAAATAACGTTCCCAGAGCAACGAGATTGGCGTGGCAATAAGGAAAACGTTGCCACACCACATGTGGGTCCGACTCCATGATGCCTTAGCCACGTTAAGCCCTAATTTTTCCATGGAGAATTCTTCCACGACGCCTTGGACACGCCAAGACCTAATTCTTCCAAGTATAATTCTTCCGAGATGCCTTGGCCACGCCAAGCCATAATTTTTCGACGACACATTGGCCACGCCAAGCCCTAATTCTTCCTTGGAGAATTATTCCACGACGACTTGGCCATGCCAAACCCTAATTCTTCCACGGAGCCTTGGCCACGCCAAGCCCTAATTCTTCCACGGCGCCAAGCTTTGTCCATGCCAAATCCTTTCCACGGCGCCAAGCTTTGGCCACGTCAAATCCTTCCAACGGATACAAGACTAGGCCACGCCAAATCCTTCAAATGATGCTAAGACTTGTCCATGCCAAGTCCTTCCAACGGTGCCGAGCTTTGGCCATGCCAAATCCTTCCACAACGCCAAACCCTAACTCTGTCTGCATATCCAATTTTTATCTTTGACCATGACGCAACATCACGGGCATACCACTATGCCGCGGATACTAGCATGTTGATATGACATGGATACGCCGTTGGCATGCCATTAACATGTGGATGACGCCACTTCGCTATACAACAAGATGTGGCCATAATCAATGGCCATCTTTCTTCATGAGATACAATATCATCCATCCAAGTTCGCCACCGAATAGATGAGCTCGCGACAAGTTTTAGGCGACTAGCCAAGACGAGCCTAGCATTACATGCTATTTACCTGCGACAAGCTTCTCAATTTTAACTTTCCACACGTAGAAAAGTGCTACATGTTCTCCATGAAAACACTCGAGACATCAAAATATGTCACAAACTGGGGATGCTCATCAGAGTATTGGTCTGGCTGTTTAAATCATGCGGCGTGCAATGCGCCCGATACAAGAAAGTGTCATGAAGTAAGATAATTAGTGGTGGTGAAAAGTAACGGTGTAAGTAATTTATTTCCTTCATCATGGAAGAGGAATGATCGGAGGTTACACGGATTCACTTTTTTCATCATGGAAACATAATGTCTGGCAGTTACACGTTACTCATTTCTTCCACCACTCAATCATTTACACTTCCTATGAGGCCAGGGTACGTTTCACTATGACTTGTATAAATAGGTATCACTTATTTCTACCAGGAGAAAGTTTTTGGTCGACAACAATAATAAAAATCATCTGGTAGCTTTCCATTCGGCTAACCGTTTCTACTTATGATACAAATCATAAAACAAGCCACACCTTCAGAATCTACTATTCTGATCTCAACACTCTCTTCTCCTCCCTCCATAAGACCAACCTTTCTCCTTCACTTTGTGACTGAAGCAAGCCTGGAATGGCCATTTCTTGGTTTAGGCTAGAATTTTACAGATTGATCTCTCGAATCAAAAGTACTCCAGTGTATTACATTATTTAGGGTTTAGATTCGTTTCTCTCACGCACACCCAAAATTACTAAAAAATCAGCAGAAACAGTTTTCACCCACAAACACCAGTGTTATTGGAAGTCTTATGTATGTTATGCATTGCACAAGACCGGACATAGCCCAAGACGTTGGAGTGTTATGTCGTTTTTAAAGTAATCCAGGAATTGAACACTAGAAGGCAGTTTTAAGAGTTATGGCTTACTTGAAAGGAACTATTGATTTTGGTTTGCATTACCAAGGATATCCCACTATATTGGAAGGGTAAAACGATACTAACTGGAAAAATGTAGAATCCAAGTCCAAGTCGACGTCTGGATGTATTTTTACATTAGGGGGTGTTGCAGTGTCTTGGAGTTCCAAGAAGAAGACTTGTATTTCTGATTCAACAGTGTTGTCAGAATTGATAGACTTAACTATTGATGCATAAAATGAGGAAAAATGGCTTAGAAACCTACTTATGGATATCCCATTTTGGAAGAATCCACCTCCAGCAGTCTTGATTAATTGTGATAATCAGGTTACAATCTATAATGTCTCTAACAAGACTTATAATGGAAAGTCTATACATGCAAGTCTTAGACATCAAATGGTTAGGAAACTACTCAAGAGAGGAGTAGTTACGGTTAACTTTATTAAATCAAAGAAAAATTTGGCTGACCCATTTACGAAAAGTCTACCAAATTCAGTGGTTCCAATAAAATGTAAAGAAATAGGACTAAGGTCTGTGAAGGAGGTTGATCTCCCATAGCAGAAACCCAACCTATGTTTTGAAAAAGATAAACAAGGTTCAATGTGGAAAAGGGGAGGGTACCCAAATATACCTCAACCTAAAACTTTTCCTACCTATAAGTTCTTTCTCCGAAAGTGATTGTCTATAGACTGAGTCGAGACAATACAACTAATTGGTTCACACTTTGTGTGATCGTCTATGGATACGAGATCGAGGCAATACAACAACGAAGTATGTTACTAGATAAAAAGGTTCGGAAAAACACAATAGGATTCACTTATCAAGTAAATAGGAATTAACATTTGTGTGATTTACTTTAATTATAATAAAAAATTATAATGCTAAAATATAAAGTAAATGACACAGCAAGATTTTGATAACGAGGAAACCGCAAATGCAGAAAAATCTCGGGACCTTGTCCATAATTGAATACTCTCAGTATTAAGCCGATACACAAAATTACACCTCACTTCGTATAGTTGAGACCAAGCAACTAAACCTATATTTCACCTAGTTCCGTATGTATTCCCACGCCTCTGACCTATGAATAAATCACGTACTTGGAACAATTTCTTTGGTTCGTATTCCAAAAAGTAAAGGAACAATAAATATGTTTGGTATCAACTCTATTCAACCAAGTGATATGAGTCGGAAGGCTCATCTGTTTATCTTAACATAAACTCCTTCGTCAGGTTCTTATATCTATCTTATGTTCAATTACCAAAGTAATCGTTAAGATTTCCAATCAATACTTTTAACCAAAAAGAATTGTATTGATGCCGATCCACTCAATTAATCAATCCAATCTACCACGAGGATAAACCGATTATTAATTGGATCCTATTTTACTGAAACAAGTATTGTGCACACCAAAGATTATAAACCCAAGTCAAATCTTCAATATGTTCTTTGTATTCAAATTCTCTTAAACCTTCAATAAACACCTTCACATAATCACTTGAATCTCTTGTGATCAATCACGCACATAATGGATTCTGTTAACAATGGATTATCATAAGATCGTCTTTAGAACTAACAACAGTCTAAATATCCCTGTCGAAACTTCAATCTAGTTTGAGTGAATCTTATATCAGAAAAGAAGATTCTCAAGCATAAACAAACTAGGTGCAATCAAATTTAAACCACCGTTAGTCAATCAAATCAATGAAAACAAAAGATAAACCAAAATTATCTAGTTTCCAACCAAAGGTACTCGTAGAGCTTCTCAATCCCAAAGAAGACTTTAAACTGAGCGTTCGTAAGAGATTTCACCTAATTATGTTACTTTCTTCTCCGAATAGGTGGCTATACAAGTAACAGTACATCAGAGGAAGTTTACTGTCACGAAGGATTAGTTTTCCAGAAAGGAAAACTTCAAGTATTTATAGACAAGGAAGTTTGGACACCAAGGAATTTCCAAAACCGAAAATATTCTCAAAGATATTCAATACATTCCAAATTCAGTTTCCATAATTCCTGAAAATGCTCTGTCCAAAATATTGACCGAAAATTTCCTTGGAAAATCTCAACTAGTAAATGAACATTACTAATTCTCATTTTCTATATATAAAATTAAAAACCTTAATTAAAAGATTCTTAACTTATTTAATTTCTATCCTGTGATTTTCTTCCTTTAGCTGTTAAGATATAACTTTAAACAATAAAATATAAACATTATTGTACGTGTCCAAAGTGTGTCGACATCCTTACTTTGTAAGCCCTATTTCATACTTACTTTGGTTCATCTAAATTTTAAGAACTATGTGATGGATCAAATAACATTCAATCACAATCATGGTTTTAACGGTTCTACCAAAACAAGTTTCGGTTCTACCTTCCATGTGAGTGCTATGCATAGTCACACTAGCTTTCCAAAATTTGGTTGACTAGGTACTAGATAAGCCTCCCACATATATGGTATCTAACTTATATTTGTTGTACATGTCCATGGGATCGGTTCCCCTTTTCCTAAAAACGTGTTGCACGTGTTCATAGGATTGGTTCCCCTTTCTGCTTTAAACCTTGTTGCACCCCATATAAGGATAGATTCCCCTTTGTGATGTAATGCACCTATTCATAGGATCATTTCCCTTTACCTAGATTCCGTTCAGCGAATCAGAAACTCGATCATACTATCTCAGGTGATTACTTAATATCGGTTTTACGAATAAAAGTTATACCAATACAAATGTCAGGCCTTTGTGAATAGTTTTACCAAGAACACAAACAAGTCATAAATGTTTATACTTAATCATACATATGGGATGTTCATAAGATATGTAATGAATAACAATCCCAATAATGCTTGGTGATTTTATTTTTGATTCACAAACAAGTTTATGAACTTACTTCCTTAGAACACATATAAATCATGTTCCCTAGGATGAAATCCTCACCTCATACCCATACATAATCACAATTGCATTCAAATTGTTAGATCATTGCTCGGTCGAACTCGCATGCGTTGCTATCTCAAGTATGTTTGTCAATGTTAGTGATCAAAACTATAAAGTCTTGATTTCTAGTTTACTACAGCTAAGGTCTCGAACTAGGATAGAAAGTGTATTTGAGATCAAGAATCCATGGAAATCATCATACAAGACGAAGGACTACTCAAGGAACTAGTGGATCTTCATCGACTAAAAGTTATGTGGAGACTTGAACTTATCTATCACTCAAAAGTTTATCTACTCTATCTCGTATCTTGAGACAAAAGTCGTATTATTATATATACTAAGAATATACACATGTGATATTTGGAGCTGAGTATATCTCGCTTATCTATTTATCGAAATATGTGTTGGTAAATCTTTCGCTTTATCCAAGTTCATCTTTACCTAGTGACGAAAGTCATGTTATGTTTCAATCACTTTGGAAATTTCTCTGACGAAAACTAGTTTGTGAATAACAATTATATGACGTCCTCTGAGAATGTTTCAATGGTTGAAATGAGAGTTTAGACAATATAACCATTGGGGGATATAAACATTTTTGTGGTAACACATATATGTATAAGTCCTTAGCACTTGAACCGAAGTTTGCTAACTTTGTTGATCAAGTGAAACCGGAACTTGAGCAGGCAACTCAGTCCGCGAACGTGCGTAGTTCTCAAACCCGAGAATTTATGCTGGAGTTTGTGAACTCCAAGCGTTAACTTGAGTCATGAACTTGAGTGGTTATGTCAGCAATGTGTTAAAAACTTATCTAAATTATCTAAAGAATTCTATTACAAATCGTAGCTTCATAGTTCATGAATCGATTCGAGTGAATTACATCATTTTTGCATCAATTGGGTCTTGTGTAGTACATGAGATCTCATAGCAATTGAAAAACTGTATAACTAGTTCATTTGAGTCATTTGGACTAGTTATGGTGAAGAAAAATATGGTTGATATGAAAGTTATCATTTGGATAATATTGAACCAACTATTGTGCACATTTGGGTACGGTTACACAAACCCAAAATCATCAAGTACATGTGTGTATGGTAAGATAAGTTTTTGATCTAACGGTTGAGAGATATTAGCTTGTATATAATCAGGTTTTTATCTAAAGGTGAATATTGAATGCTTTGTTACTAAGCTAACATTGATTGAAAACCCAGATTTGAAAAACTATATAAGGGAGAACTCTAGCAACTGGGAAACCTAATCCCCGTACATTCTGTGTGATACTAGTTTGCTAAGCTAGAGTCGATTCTCCTTTAAACTTTTGGTTTTTCTTCTTCTAAAACCAAGTTAATGACTTAAAGACTTCATTGGGATTGTGAAGCTAGACCGATACTACTTTTCTTGTAGTTGTGTGATCTTATCTTGTTTTTTTTATCGTACGAGTACAATTGTAATAATTTGCTTGAGATTTCTATCTCCGATAGGAAAGATATAAAAATAATCACAAACATCTTCGTCTCATCGTTTGTGATTCTACAATATCTTTTTTTCCTGCGTCGATTAAGACTATTGTGAAGTGATTGATAAAACTGAGTTGTTCTTCGGGAATATAAGTCTGGTTTTATTTATTGGTTCATATTTACCTTGATTTATCAAAAGACGGAACAAAACTCATAGGTTTATTCGTGGGAGACGGATTTATCTATCTTGTAGACATTTCTGTGTGAGACAGATTTGTTTATTAAAGTCTTCGACTTTGGGTAGTAGCAACTCTTAGTTGTGGGTGAGATCATCTAAGGGAATCAAGTGTGCAGTATCCTGTTGGGATCAGAGGCGTAGGAGCATAATTGTACCTTGGATTAGTGTGAGATTTATTAGGGTTCAACTACAATCCAGACCGAAGTTAATTTGGAGTAGTCTAGTGTCTATAGCGGCTTAATACAGTGTATGTTTAATCTAGACTAGGTCTTGGGGTTTTTATGCATTTGCGTTTTCCTCGTTAACAAAATTCTTGTCTGTGTTATTTGTCTTCCGCATTATATTTTTATATAACTGAAATAATACAGGTTGTGCGTAGTTCAATCAATTAGAATATCTGACCTTATTGGTTGTTGATTTAAATTAATTGACACGTGGATATTGGTTTTTGGTACCATCCAAGTTATCTCTCTTTGATTAAGACTCGCGATTTGTATTTGCTTGAGTAAATCAAATTGAGAGATTGAGATAATAACTCCTTAAGTATTTTATATTGATTGAGTCTAACTGTCTAGTTGATTCTCTATAAAACAACTCGGAGTTGTCCGTACAGATTGCTATTCGAAATATTTGGTGTGGTTGTTAGACCCCCACTTTTTTAATTGGTATCAGAGCAGGCAAACATGTTCAAAACCTTACAAGTCTATTTTGTAGCGATCTGGCTTTATGGACGAGTCTATCTCTAATAACGTACCAGTTCATAAATCACCAGATGATTTTTAAAGATTGGATTCACCGGAGAGAACTATCACATCTAGATCAGTATATAAACATTATCTTAATATAGAACCTGTTGAAGTCTGGGAAATACGCCTAGAAGAACAGTTGGATGAACTTTCTGATGAAGGTTATTCAGGTATTGATAGAGATATTGATGAGGAAGTCTCACTGTATGTTAAGGTTTTGAATTCATTGGAAAAGAAGAAGATGACAACTTCTCATGTCACACCTCTTCTGGCTCCTCTCTGTCGAGAATACAAGAAATTGAGAAGTTGTTATGCAGGTGTTTATGTTTCGAATCGTTCTAGCAAATCGATCCTCAAGGATTATGAGGAAAACCTGCGTATATAGTCACTTGAATGTGATAATCTTTATCAAAAGTATTTTTTGTTGGAAGAAAAACTTGCAGAATCTGAAGCAAGAATTAACTCCCAGCAAACAAGTTTTGATGACATAGAAAGCGCTTATCTCACTCGATAAAAACTCCTTAAGGATGATTTAACTGCTGCTCTTGAGTTGGAAGATGACTTGAAAAATTTCAATTCTAGTTCAAGCAAATTAACCACTATGCTAGGAGCAAGTAAAAATCGTCGTGATACACGAGGTTTGGGCTATAAGGTAATAGATGTTCCAAGTACTAGCGAAGAGGTAAAATTTGTGAAGGCTAGTCATGATTCTCAACAAAAGGTTTTCACTGATGGTAAAAGTGAAATACCTTCACCGACAGTTAAGGTTCGAAAGAGCAAAGTATATCAACCTCCAAAGTTAGCACACACAGATCGAGGTAAGAACATTCCTTATGTTCACTACTATTGCAGAAATAAATGTCACCTGAAAAGGAGATGTTGTTTCCGTATAAGGAATGAGAAACTTCATGATGTTCTTGTTTGGGAATCACAAGAAGTTGTGCAACTAATATCATATGTTAAGACTAATCCCCTTAACATTACAGGATGTAACTTTCCAACCTTTAGGCAAAGGAATCAGTATTGTGATCAACCTAGATTTTCCTAAACGTCATACAAAGTCTTTTCATAATCGTAATGGTTATTAAAAGGATAACTTCCTAAATACGAAGACAAGATCCGATGCTCCCAATTGGAGAAAGACTAACTTGCAATAGAATAGTCAATCCAATTCTCTCTCAAGAAATCTAGAAGAGAGTAATGGGAAGAAAGTTCTGGTTGTTTGTAAACGCACTCAGAAGTGGATACCAAAGAAAGTCAATGATTATTTGAGTGTGAAAAGGAATGATCTCCTATAAAATTCCATGACTATTGAAAAGGCAATATCCATGATGTTGGAACTTAAAAAGTTCTTTGGAAAGATGGATTTAGATGTGAAAGGTTCTAAAAGTGATCTCTTTCATGATAATCCAAAAGTAACTTGTAGTGAGCAAGATATTGTTCACCTCAACACAACCTAAATGTGTTGTAAGTGCATCCTCACCAAGGAATTCCCAGCTATGAATACGGTGAGGAAAGCACGAGAATTGGGGAACACATATTATGTTCGATAAGTCGATTGGATTCTTCTGAAAACGTATGTCTATAAACTTGAGCAATATTTGTGTTTTTATTTGCTTAGAGTAGTTATAATGATCCATGTACCTTTCTTATCATTCATTTCTACCTAACTTGATCTGTATTTAAGGTTCTTAAATGTTTAGGTTTGAAAATAGTGGTTCGGGATGTTTGGACTTCATGGTACACATACCAAGTATGCATAACATCTTTTAAAACCAAAATCCAGGAGTTTAAGTTCGCGTATTTGAAAATTCGTTTGCAAACCCGTAAGTTCGCGGACTTTCATGTAGACGTCGATATTCTGTCAACTTGTTTAGGCCGTAACTTCTTCGTGCAAACTCGGAATGAACTTATTCTTTTTTAAATCTCTTCCTCTTTAAATTTTATTCAATATGGAGATGAAAAACCTTGAATTTGGATGAGTTAAGATTGGTATTTGTCCTGTCATTGTTTTTTTTTTTTGAGTATTTTGCTCCGTTTCATTGCACTTGTTCCGCTTTATCTTGAGCTTGGGCACTTGGATTCTTGGAGTACTACTTTTATAAGCTAATTTGTAGCTTTTACAAGAATGTTGTTGGAAAATATTTTTATACGCCTTTGGTAGCTATTATTGGTATAAATCCGAGCGAAAAAGATTGATTCCACCCTCTAAGTACAAATCATCTTATATGTGCATTATGCGTTGTCTTGGTGCCTAGGAAACTTCTTATGAGAATTTATTCTTGTTTTTGAGAAGGATTACTAGAGTTTGGAATAGCAATTATTGTGATTTCTATGTCCAAAGTTTTCATCTTCTTGTTTTTAGATTTATTGGTTTAAATTCTAAACTTGTTTGGAAGATGATGGTTGCAGTATTAATCATTTGATTTCATATATTGCAATATTTTGATGGGATATGTGTGTTTATGTCCGTGAACTTGATTGTCCCATATTTTGTCAAAAGTAAAGTCGTTCGTGAATTGATATGCATATATTGATAAAAGGATGAATAGACTTTTGACAAACACAAACGGTAAGCCTATATTGTCACAATCATGGGTTTAACGGTTCTACCAAAACAAGTTTCGGTTCTACCTTCCATGTGAGTACTGTGCATAGTCACACTAGCTTTCCAAAATTTGGTTGACTAGGTACTAGGATCGGTTCCCCACATATATATGGTATCTAACTTATATGTGTTGTACATGTCCATGGGATCGGTTCCCATTTTCCTAAAAACGTGTTGCACGTGTTCATAGGATCGGTTCCCCTTTCTGCTATAAACCTTGTTGCACCCCATACAAGGATCGATTCCCCTTTGTGCTGTAATGCACCTCTTCATAGGATCGTTTCCCATTACCTAGATTCCGTTCAACGAATCAGAAACTCGATCATACTATCTCAAGTGATTAATTAAGATCGGTTTTACGAATAAAAGTTATACCAATACAAATGTCAGGTCTTTGTGAATAGTTCTACAAAGAACACAAACAAGCCATGAATGGTTATACTCAATCATACATATGGGATGTTCATAAGATATGTAATGAATAACAATCCCAATAATGCTTGGTGATTTCATTTTTGATTCACAAACAAGTTTATGAACTTACTTCCTTAGAACACATATAAAACATGTTCCCTTGGATGAAATCCTCACCTCATACCCATACATAATCACAATAGCATTCAAATTATTAGATCATTGCTCGGTCGAACTCGCGAATGCTTTGCTATCTCAAGCATGTTTGTAAATGTTAGTGATCAAAACTATAAAGTCTTGATTTCTAGTCTACTACAGCTAAGGTATCAAACTATAATAGAAAGTGTATTCGAGTTCAAGAATTCCATGGAAATCATCATACAAGACGAAGGACTACTCAAGGAACTAGTGGATCTTCATCGACTAAAAGTTATGTGGAGACTTGAACTTATCTATCACTCAAAAGTTTATCTATTCTATTCGTATCTATCCGAGCGAAAAAGATTGATTCCGCCCTCTAAGGACAAATCATCTTATATGTGCATTATGAGTTTGTCTTGGTGCCTTGGAAACTTCTTATGAGAATTTATTCTTGTATTAGAGAAGGATTACTAGAGTTTGGAATAACAATTATTGTGATTTCTATGTCCAAAGTTTTCATCTTCTTGTTTTTAGATTTATTGGATTAAATTCTAAACTTGTTTGGAAGATGATGGTTGCAGTATTAATCTTTTGATTTCATATATTGCAATATTTTGATGGGATATGTGTGTTTATGTCCGTGAACTTGATTGTCCCATATTTTGTCAAAAGTAAAGTTGTTCGTGAATTGATATGCAAATATTGATAAAAGGATGAATAGACTTTTGACAAACACAAAAGTTAAGCATATATTGTAAATTATTGATGTAAGATAGGTTAAAATCTTTTGTGATTCAAGGATTATGTCTATTGTGTGTCATTGTGCAAATGATGATGGAAACATAGAATGAATCCTTGTGTATTCCGCAGTAATTGATCTTCCCTGATCCATATTTTGTGTATTACTGTGAGACTGACTTATGTTGAGCATTAGACAACAAAAGTTGATTAATTTTGTGATTAGACTAGTTGTGTTCCGTAAGATACTTTACGTCGAGTATTTTGAACTAAATCAATTATCTTGTGTGGTTGTTTAGTTAGCACTCCATAAGTTTTCTTATGTTTGAGCATTTCTTTAACTGGATTGGTTATTCGTGATTAACTTAGTCATTGCTCCATAGAATGTTCTTATGTCGAGTGTGGCCAATTAAATTGATTACTTCTGTAATTAGTTTGGTTGAGTATGGCAATTAGATTATTTTCGATTCTTATTGTGATTAATCTAATTGATTTATTAAGTCTCCATAAGTTTACTTGTGTTGAGCATATTCAGTCAAATTAATCTTGGTTAATTTGATTGAATATTTGTTGTTGGATTCCAAATTCATACTTGTATGTAATTTGTTGAGTCTAAATAAATTCTTCTTTTCTTTTGAAATTAAGGTCGCTCTTGTTGTTCCTTAGGGAATGACATATTATGGGGCAGAGTTCTTTTGAACTTGTTCTTAATTGCCAAATATTTGTGGGGAGTGCGGATATGGAATATTAGAGGGGTTATCTTGCGTCTTTATAAACTCCTTGATGAATTCATTTAGCTTCGGCTTTATGATTGCATCTAAACAAGATGATATACATTCACCTTTGGTCATAAAATGTCTCTAATGAAAATTTCATTAAGATCCCGTTCTTGTACCTTTGCCAATTTTATTGACAAAAAGGGGGAGAATTAATATGTAGTTCACACTACAAATACATATGGTTTTCGGATAATTATGTAAGGGGGAGTGGTTTCCATCTGAGGTGGAGTATTGACTATGGGGGAGTGAAGTATCACCATAGTATTTTTGTTGAAGTTGTGATGCAATTGGACTTTGACGCTGTGTAATAATACTATGACACTGTATAACAATGATTGAGAACCGATGCTTTTCTCATTGTTATAGTTACTGCTTTTCAACAACGATGATCCTAAACTTACAACCTTTGGGATCATTGGACTACTTGGAAGATAAAAAGATTTCGAGTATCGTTGAAGATTAGACATGTGGAATTGGAGCTACAAAGTTATTTATGTATTTTTTATATTCCATATGTATTAATAGTTTTGCCACTAAAATTGACAAAAGGGGGTATTGTTAGAGCATTGCTCGGTCGAACTCGCATGCATTGCTATCTCAAGCATGTTTGTCAATGTTAGTGATAAAAACTATAAAGTCTTGATTTCTAGCCTACTATAGCTAAGGTCTCAGACTAGGATAGAAAGTTTAGTTGATCTCAAGAATTCCATGGCAATCAGCATACAAGACGAATGATTACTCAAGGAACCAGTGGATCTTCATCGACTAAAAGGTATGTGGAGACTTGAACTTATCTATCACTCAAAAGTATATCTACTCTATCTCATATCTTGAGACAAAAGTCGTATTACTATATAGACTAAGAATATACACGTGATATTTCGAGATGAGTATATCTCGCTTATCTATTTATCGAAATATGTGTTGGTAAAGCTTTCGCTTTAGCCAAGTTCGTATTTACCTAGTGACGAAAGTCATGTTTTGTTTCAATCACTTTGTAAATTGCTCTAACGAAAACTAGTTTCTGAATAACAACTATATGACATCCTCTGAGAATGTTTCAATGGTTAAAATGAGAGTTTAGACAATATAACCATTGGGGGATATAAAAATTGTTGTGGTAACACATATATGTATAAGTCCTTAGCACTTGAACC
This sequence comes from Papaver bracteatum, assembly GCA_023529315.1. Lineage (NCBI taxonomy): Eukaryota > Viridiplantae > Streptophyta > Magnoliopsida > Ranunculales > Papaveraceae > Papaver > Papaver bracteatum. The sequence continues at coordinate 74,399 of JAJJWX010000533.1, read as the reverse complement.
GAAGTTTGCGAACTTTGTTGATCAAGTGAAACCGGAACTTGAGCAGGAAACTCAGTCCGCAAACTCAGTCCGCGAACGTGCGTATTTATCAAACCAAAGAATTTTTGCTGGAGTTGTAACTCGGTTTCAGTCCGCGAACTCAGTTTACCAACTGATGGAAGTTCTTGAAATCGATAATTTCTGCTGGAGTTTGTGAACTCCAACCGGTTAACTTGAGTCCACGAACTTGAGTGGTTATATCTGAAAACGGTGTTCGTGAACTTATCTAAATTATCTAAGGAATGTTATTGCAAACCATGGTTGTTAGAGCATTGCTCGGTTGAACCCACCAAGCATTGATATGTCAAGTTTAGTTGTCATATTTTAGTGAACCAAAACTCATTTAAGGGTCGCTTGATTTATATGTACTAGAGTTAACTTTGTATAGGTTAGATTGAAAGTATTAGGGTGAGATATTACAAGTATTGTGAAGACTTGAAGATGTGAAGAAGAAGACGGATCTACAACGACAACATCATCCTTCCACTCGAGGTTAGTGATATTTGACTTGAACTGTTTTATTCCCTATCGTATCTTTCAAGTCGTTCATATTGAAAACATAAAAATGTGAAGCATGAACACTCTAGATAGACGTAGTATTAAGGAATACAATATGAAGTTTATTGCTTAACCATTAAACTTTATAACTAAGACATTAACATAGTCGTATGAATGCTATTGTGATTATGTATGGATATGAGGTGAGGATTTCATCATAGGGAAAAATGTTTACATGTGTTCTAAGGAAGTAAGTTCATGATACGTGTTGTGAACCGAAAAGGAAATCGCTAGGCGTTATTGGGATTATTATTCATTGCATATCTTATGAACGACCAATATGTGTGATGTGTATAACCATTCACAACTTGTGTGTGTTCTTGGTAAAACTATTCACATAAGGCCTGACTTTTGTATTGGTATAACTTTTATTAGTAAAACCAATCTTAAGTAATCACCTGGGGTATGATCGGGTTGTGTATTTCTGTACTTATTACTGGGAAGAGGGGAACCGATCCTAGTAAGAAGTGCAGTGCATCATAAGGGGTAACCGATCCTTGTATGAGGTGCATCAAGGTTTATGGAAGAAATGATAACCGATCCTATGAACATGTGCAACAAAGTTTTGTAAAGGGGAACCGATTCTATGAACATGTGCAGCAAAGTTTTGGAAGGGGGAACCGAACCTATGGACAGGTGCAGTGCATACAAGTTAGATACCATATATATGTGGGAAACGATCCTAGTACCTAGTCATTCGTTTATTTGGTAAGCTAGTGTATCTATGCACAATACTCACATGGAAACCCATGAGATGTGATTGAGTGGAACTTGATCAATCACATAGTTCTTCAAAGTCAGATGAACCAATTCTAAACTTGTTTGGAAGTGTGGTAAATTGGTTTCAAGTGAGTAAGCATGGTACTTGCAAGAGTAAGATATCGACACTCTTTGAACATGGTACATTAATGCTTATTCTATTTTGTTCAAAGATATTCCTTAAAGGCTAAGAAGGAAGTAAATCCCAAGATCGAATTTAATTAAGTTAAGAATCTTTTTAATTATGGGTTTTTAATTATATATAGAAAATAAGAATTAGTAATGTGAATTTTCTAATTAAAGATTTTCCAAGGAGATTTCGATCGTATTTTTTGACAGTGCATTCACAGGAATTCGAAAACCGAATTTGGGTAATTATGAAAAAATATCTTGAGTATATTTTCTGTTTTGGAAATTCCTTGGTGTCCAAACTTCCTTGTCTATAAATACTTTGAGTTTCCATTTCTAGCAAACTAATCCTTCGTGACATAGACTTCCTCTTTTGTCTTTGTTACTGGTGAGGCACCTATCAGAGAGGAGAGTAATATAATTAGGTGAAATCTCTTACGGCCACTCAGTTTAAAGTCTTCTTTGAGATTGAGAAGCTCTAGCGCGACCCCGTTGGTGGGAAACTAGATATTGCGGTTTATCTTTAGTTTTTGTATTGATTTGATTGACTAACGGAGGTTGAATCTTGATTGCACCTAGTTTGTTTATGCTTGAGAATCTTCTCCTCTGATATAAGATTCACTCAAACTAGTTCAAGGTTTCGACAGGGATCTTTAGACTGTTGTTAGATCTAAAGACGATCTTGTGATAATTCGTTATTAACAGACTCTGTTCTATGTGTGATTAATCACAAGAGATTCAAGTGATTGTGTGCAGGTGTTTATTGAAGATCTAAGAATTTTTGTAGAAAAAGAAGATATTGAAGATTTCTTACTTGGTGTTTTTATAATCTTTGGTGTGCACAATACTTGTTTGGGAAAAATAGGATCCAATTAATAATCGGTTTATCCTTGTGGTAGATTGGATTGATTAATTGAGGAAGATCGGCACAAACACATATCATTTGGTTGAAGAGTGTTGTTGGTTTAATCTTAGTGATTGCCTTTGGGTGATTTAACGTAAGATAGATCTTGGAACCTGGAAAAGTATTTTATGTTAAGATAAACAAGGGAACCTTTGCGAAACTCATATCACTTGGTTTATGAGAGTTGATACCAAACATATTTGTTGTTCCTTTATTATTTGGAATACGAACCAAAGGATTTGGTCCAAGTACGTGACTTGTTTATAGGTTGGAGGCGTGAGAATACTGAGGGAACTAGGTGAACTATAGGTTTAGTTTCTTGGTCTCAACTATACGAAGTTGTTTTATTTTGTATAACGGCTTAATTATGATAGTATTCAATTCTGGACTAGGTCCCGGGGTTTTTCTGCATTTGCAGTTTCCTCATTAACAAAATCTTACTATGTCATTTACTTTATATTTCCGCATTATAATTAATTTATTATGATTAAAGTAAATTGCACAAACGTTAATTCCTATTTACTTGATACGTGAATCCTATTGAGGTTGTTGTTGTATTGTCTCGATCTAGTATCCATAAACGATCGCACAAAGTGTGAACCGATTTGTTGTATTGTCTCGACTCAGTCTATAGATAATCACTTTCGGGGAAAAGACTTATAGGAAGGAAAAATTATAGCTTGAGGTATATTTGGGGTATCCTCGCATTTTCAATTGGTATCAGAGTAGGGAAACACGAAAAGATCTAAAAATATATGTTTGGTGCGATCCATCCTATAAGAATTGAGTCTGTTTGATGATTCAGTTAACGTAATGGCAGGATTTGATTTCTTAAGGAATTCATGGTCGATAACACATATGAAGTATGTAATACTTTTATTCCTAAATCTGTTAGGAATTATGCATATGTATGTCATGAATGACTTACATAATCCTTTTAGTATCATAGGATTGTATATCATTATGGTAAATAATGATGTAATGGTCAATAAGACAGATTGTATCCTGAAGATGCATAAGATTCTACGTAAGATTTTTATGAACCTTGGCTATAGTTTTCCTGTGAAATCTAGAATCTTAAATATATTTTGGATAGCCTATCAAAGTATATGTGTATATATTTTCATATCAAGGATCGTCAATGTTTCTCCTATTTTGTTGCGATTTTGGAAAAGATGTAATCCTGTAAGGATTAAATTTTAGTAAATAATTATATTAACTATGGATTGCTTCGTGCACCCCACAACCTTTTTGATGAAGCAAGTGATCTTTTAAAATTTAAGAATTATGGTTTAAGAGATATTTTTGTTAAATATCTTATTTTGTTCAAACATGCATTTGTATTCTCTATTAAGTTCTTGAGTAAGTTTCAAGTAATATTATCTGTTGGTAATAAAATAGTAAACAGATTTTTGGACAAAAATATGGAATCAATTCAAAAGAAAGATCCAAATCATGAAAAATCGGTTTTCCAAAAGAAAGATACATAATCGGATTTTCTCTCCCACAAGTCACGGTTTCCGATTTTGCTAGTATTTCCTAAAACTGTCTCTTTCCGGTTTTTGATCCCATGTCTTCCTATAAAAGGTGACCCTTAGTATGTGTTCGAACATACTGGAGAAGACATATAAAAACCGAAACTAGGGTTTTTCATATGTTTTCAAGTATGAGAAAGAGAAATCAATGGAAGAAAAGCATGAAATAGATAAGGTTGTCTTGAATGAATTTATTCCTCCCGAAGAGGTTGAGAAAATCAAGCGTCCTCACTTGATTAAAGGAAAGCATGATCTCACGGATTTTTGACAGATACCAAGTCTTGAGGAAAGATACCTTCACTGAAGAAAAAAGATTCAATCTAGAGGTCTCAGAGACTGATTATGTGAAATTTTTTCAAGACCGAATTTGGGGAGAGATGTTCGGATTTGAATAATATTCACCTGACATAGTAAGAATTTTTTATGGAAATATTCACAATATTAATCATGAAAAACTTACTTTTAGTACCTTGGTTGTAAGTACTTTTCTTCATGTCGACAAAAAAGTTGATATCATAAATCATCAACTATAATATGAGAGTCCATATGGTTACAGGTTCTGAAATTGATCATTGTTGTAATTTTAATTTGTTGTAGAAAGTGGTAGTAAAGTTGTCGTTCCTCTCAGACTTATAAAGATTTGATTTTAGATTCAAATTAAACTGGAAAACTAAAATAAAGTTGTATCAAGATTTTAAAAGCACTGAGACTCAGGATTCCACTCATCTCCAATTTTTATGTGATTTAATCTAATCAATATTCACGCAACTCTTTACATTTAAAGTGATTCTAATATTTTTGCCTAGACAAGTAGATTCTCAAAACAATAGTTGTAAATCAAAAGCATGGACCATCAAAAGACTTAACCTAATAATGACCCATCAATTGAGAACACAACCACTTTATCAGAATCATATATTCGATTTCAGTTCAGTGCAAATAATCATAAAAAGAATTGCAGAAATTAATTAAATAGATATTACCACATATTGATTGGAAAAATAGCTTCCTCCGTCGCCTCAGCATAGGGTTTTAGCTCCTCATGTTAATGAATTGCTCAAAATAGGTGTTCATAGCTCAAATAGATGAAAAACAAGAGAAAACTAATGACTCAGGCAGTTTGCAACGATTTATGCGCGTTACAGACTGAATGTTACAAACAGTTACAGACACTTAAATGAAAAACTGTTGCAACGAGACTTATGTAAATAGAGAAAGAAACGATGATAGTTTCTGGATGTTACACATAAACTGTGATCGTTTCTTCTTCTTCTTTCTGTTATGATCAAACACGCCTCTGTAGCTCTTGGATTTCTCTGCAACTGCCCCAAACTTCTCCCAAAGACTCGATGATCCTATTATGTGACTCCCCTATCTATTTATACACTCACAGGGCTGTCAAATCTTCCAGAAATCCCTTTTTCCTCCCTTGCAAGTCACGGCCATTTTTATTCCCCATGTTTCTTTATTTACGCGTCCAAACCTCTGTTTACGTGAAAACTTTCCTTACCAACCCTGTTCGGACTAAAACTATTCTTCAGTAGATATAGAATATGATCCTACGTCCAATAATCATTCACATATCTTCCCATACTAACCACAAGATCAACCCGAGAATAACACCTCTGTTTACTTCGTTCTTCTTTTTTTTCACGTCCCTGAATCGTCGATATCTTTCCAACCACTGTAGATTCGTTAGGATCAAATCTTAGGGACTATATCTCATCTACACACGTAACTTTCTAAACCAAATATCCGAGAATAGTTACTTCCCTGAAATAATCAAACCTTTTTTCCTTACGTTTTAAAACAATTACCTTCTTTGATTTATACCCACAAACCAATATCAATCGAAACCCAACTAAATCTCGCAAGAAAATCTCGTTAAATTCGATCCAGGAAATATCGTAGGTGCACTGAATTTTGTGTTCGAGGTTTCCCGCCAAATTCTGTTCTCTGAAAATGAAGAAGAAAGGACAGCCCCTATCCAGTGCAGGGGTGCCAATATCTATAGGGTGTAAATACCAATTAGAGTGCCCTTTATCAATGGAGTACCCCTTAGTAATTTGGGTGCCCCTTATCCACTGGTGGGGTCTCTTTAGCAATTCTCATGGGGTGTAAATATAACTTTTCTGGGGCGTCTCCAACATACTTCTGGGATGCCTGTAGAAGGTCTTCCGGGTGCCTTTAGTAATTTTCTCCCATGACCACTTTTCGAGCCAAATTCGCCACAAAAGCTTATTTCTCCAAAAACACCTACAAAGACATAAAATAACCAAATAAGTACAAAATCGAGTACTACCAATACAGAGAATTGAAACTAATATAGACACATAAATGCGTCTATCAAATACCCCCAAACTTATTATTTACTAGTCCCGAGCAAATCAAATCTACAAAATAAAATCCTAACTCACTGTCGCAGGCATCGTCGATTGCATTTAGCGTATGCAATATGCCTTTAAACCCCTAGGTGGCCCTAGTGGCCGAGTTATAGTCTCGGGATGGCTTACCAGAGGTATACCCACAAAACCTTTATACTCCAAACCCTAACTATCTACGCAGAACCTTGGAAGGCACTAAAGAATCTCCTTGGTTGGCATACTTATTGATTACAAGAGGAACTACCCTGATGCGAAATTCCAATTGTTGTACACGAGTTTGCACTCAAGCATACTAAAATTCATATATAAGTGACAAATCTCTACTCAGATAGTTGCACTATGGATATCATAACCGGAGTCAAAACTAATCACGTGGAAAGATTAAGAGATAGATATAGAAAAACATAGATGGTTTGGATGTTGTCTAGGTGAACGGTGTTTCGCATATCTGTCTGAAGGCCACTGCCAAAATGAACCTATCCTAATGGACTGAGATACTGGTCTGACTAATATCAACACAACTGGCATATACAAGGGAACCAGTGGTCGATAATCCTAAATCTAGATCAACTCGTCTGGCATATACAAGGGAACCAGCGGTCGATTTTATTGCACAATAATAAACTTTTCATCATTTTTATTTTTATTTTTATTTATTTTTATATATTTTTTTTTAAACTGCATGATTTGATCTTTTGGATCTAAGCGCATGCTTCTTGTCAGCAGATTACATGATAGTTCCCATGGATCCTGCATTCCACGCTTGTTTAGGCGACGGAGACAGGGAAAACACACACATATTGCTATTCCCAAGTGTCATTTTTTTTAATTTATTCCGTTTGGTTTAATTGGTCTGGTCTCTCTCTTTTTTTTTTTTTTTTAGTAACTGAATCACTCTATTTCATCCTAGCAGTGGTAACAATTTGAATCGTGAGACCTACCTAATCACTTAGAGAAACATAGTTTTAAAAAAATAAAATAAAAACATAAGTGGAAAGGACTCAACGAGATATGGTGAAACTATCATGTTATTCCTAACACCTGAGCTCTGTGCTTTTATGAATAGACTCTTCTAGATGTTTCCATCTAATTAGATTGGTTCCTCAACTCCTACAACCAAAATGCTTCCATACACTTAGATTGGTTAGTGCCATCCTTAATAAACATAAATTTATAGGCTCTGGAGTTTATTAATTGCAACTAAAAAGTTTCTCCCATACCCCCAAACTTAAATCTCACACTGTCCTCAATGTTCTAAAGATAAAATTAAAAGCATGAACAAGGAGAAATTGTTACCATTTGAAGCAAAAGAGTTAAGGAAAGATATTACCGTGTTGCGTGAATATTGGTTTACCTCCCAAGAAGTGTTAAGTTTAAAGTCTTCAGCCGGACGTAAGAAAGAATTAATCACCTCATAGAATCATACATAAATAGCCGGAACAACTGTGGATCGTCAAAATCAAATAAAATTGCCACAATTATGAGATAATAACACCAAATCAGAAAAATGAACAGACATAGCATATACTCATCCAAGGTTTCCTTCAAGACAATTGGGTTTTTCTGTGGTGCCCACTTGGGCTTAATATGAGTGTCTTGATAAACAAAATCTTCCGAACTATGGGTTTCTAATTCCTGGATTTCCTCCCGGACAGTATCAGGAGGATCAGGTTGTGGATTTGGAAGAGTCTCAGGCAATACTTTAGGCACACTAGGCTCGATTCCCAAGTTAGGGACTTCTAATGGGGAAACATGATGACTACTACCCCCAAACTTAGAATTTTGGGTGTCTCTAGATAGACTAGTCACAATATTCCTAATTTCTAGTCCATTGGGTTCTTGAAAAAGGTCATCAGGTGGTTCATCCTCTAAATGCATTTGAGGCATATAAACTGTGGGACTTATATATTTCATATCCTCTATGGGAAACCCTAAATTTTCCTTATTGTATTGAAGCATGGTCACTGGCCTACTCTCATGATCACTATCCAAATCGGAAGCTATGGGAAAAATCTCAGATGGGCCTAACAATGCATAATTAGGGTCAAACTTAGGAGGATCTTTAGGCTCTTCAAAATAAGGTATTAAGGTAGATCCGGAATCTAATAATGGTTCGACCCTAGCTTTCCATTTGTCAATATCTAACACAGGAATAGAATCCAACAGAGCATTTACTTGTTCAACGTTGCTATCTTCGTCGAAATCCATGCTAAAGTGGGCTAGACAACTCTCTAATGGATCTTCCGATACAATGTTTGGTAACGACTCCTGAACTAAGGTTCCTATCATGTTAACCTCTTCAATGCATGTGTCATCTAGATCAGAATGTAGCTTATTGACATTAAAAATATTCAACTCAATAGTCATATTACCAAAAGATAGATTCATAATACCAGTTCGACAGTTTATGATCGCATTAGACGTAGCTAAAAATGGGCGACCTAAAATCACAGTATCCGGTTCTCCGGGTCGGGACAAAGTTGGGTATCTAAGACCACGAAATCCACAGGATAAATAAACTTGTCGACCTCAATAAGAACATCTTCTATCACACCACGAGGAATTTTAACAGACCTATCAGCTAACTGTAGTGTTATCTTAGTAGGTTTCAATTCACCGATCCATAGTTGTAAGTACAAATGGTACGGCAGTAAGTTCACACTATCTCCTAAGTCAAGTAAAGCTTTGTATACCCTGTGTTTTCCTATCGTACAAGTAATGGTAGGGGAACCTGGGTCTTTATACTTAGGAGTTGTGGGGTTCTGAATGATCGAACTTACATGACTGGCTAAAAAGGCTTTCTTAGGGACACTAAGCTTGCGGTTTCTCGTACACATATCCTTGAGGAACTTTGCATAAGCCGGCAGCTGCCTAATTGCTTATAATAATGGAAGGTTGATGGTAAATTTCTTAAAAACCTCCATTATGTCATTAAAATTGGATTCACTCTTTGTTGGTACTAATAGCTGTGGAAATGGGGATCAAGGCATAAAATAGGGCCTCTCAGGAACCGAATTGGCATCATCATAAATTTTATCAGTCTCCTCATCTAGTGGTGGTCCTGAGAGGTGAGATCCTGATGGGTGAACTACATTATGTTCACTATCGGGCATGGTTACCTGATTGTCTACTACTTTACCACTCCTAAGGGTTATAATAACATTCAATTGATGTGACGGTTTTGCACCTAGTTCATGAAATCCTTTAGGATTGGGATTAGTCTGACTAGGGAAACTTCCGTTATCTCTCTCACTTAAGGTCTTAGCTATTTGGCCGACTTGAAGTTATAACTTAGTAAGAGTCTGAGCATTAGTTTGAAAGTTCTGCCTAGTTTCCTGTTGAAAACTAACTTGGCTCTTTGATAACATGTCGTGGCTCTGTGCTAACATATCCCGGCTCTTTCTTAAAATACTAAGAGATTCCTCTAATCTAGTCATTCTATTCTCTGAAGAGTTCTGAAACTGACCTGAAGATTTCTTATTTGAACCAAAACCTGTGGGAGCATTAGAATTACTAAACTGACCTTGGTCTGGCCCTTAGACCACGAAAGGTTTGGATGGTTTTTCCAACCAGGATTATAGGTTTCTGAATATGGGTCAAATTTCTGATGGTTTTCGAATCTAGAGCATTGTCTTGCTCTTCATTATCCTTGCCTTCCCAAAAAGGCTCCAATCTACCACTAGTGTGACCCACTTCTAAAGCTTCTAACCTTTTCGCTATAGGAGAAATTTTGGCATCTGATTCATAACCTCCTTCTACCCTATTAACGTTTCTTCTACCTAGAAGAATTTTTTTCTGGGGTCCCCTATTATTTTCCCATTGTTGGGTCTTTTCGGCGATTTCACTCAAAAATGTCATCGCATCATCAACTGTTTGGTTTTCAAACCCACCTATATACATAGATTCTACTGTGGTCATAGTGGAATAATCTAAACCCTCATAAAGGATGTCAACCAACCTAACCTTTTCTAGACCATGATGAGGACATTGGGCTAATAGATCATTGAACCTTTCCAAATACCTATACAAAGATTCTCCCTCCTGCTGAGAAAATGTGCAGATTTGCGTCCTAATAGACGATGTTTTGTGCCTAGGGAAAAACTTGTTCAAAAAGGCAGATGTAAGTTGTTCATATGTTTGGATTAACCCGGAAGCCAAACTATATAGCCACGATTTGGCTTTATCTTTCAGGGAAAAAGGGAATAACCTAAGTTTCAGAGCATTATCATCAAGATCTCTAATTTTTAGGGTACTACAAATTTCTTCAAAATCCCTAACATGAAAATAGGGGTTTTAATTATCTTTCCCTAAAAATATTGGGAGCATCTGTAAGGTTCCAGGTTTAAGCTCATAATTTGCTTCAGTTTCAGCTAACCTGATACACGAGGGACGAGTAGTCCTAGTCAGATTCAACAAGGTCTTCAAAGTTTCCATTTCTGGTTCTATTGGGATTCTCTCCTCAGTAAAAGAGGGACGTTCAAAATTGGACTATTCAAAAATCGGACTTTCTAAATTGAGGTAATCGAGACGCTTAGAACTACTAGGTTTTTCTTTAACAAATCTACCTAGGGCGTCTCTTCTACGTTCAGGCATATACATTAATTCAACAAAAATTTGTGCACATGAAAATGCTGGGCTCACTAATTTAGGTAAGCTTGGGTTACCTACATCAAAATATACCCAAAGGTACGAGGCCGAGGCTTGTGGTATTTCAGATGATAACGCCCAAAGGGTTCACTGTACTAAACCAATTGTTTTCCTAAAATCGGTGGCGGACGAAGATGCAATTGGTGTGTGCGTGTTTTTTTTTTTAATAAAAAAAATACTAAAAATAAACAAACAAATAAAATAAAATTACAAATCCAAAAGAAAATAAAGAAACTAATAAATAAAAGTCCAAAAATAATATCTCTGGTTTCTCCTTTTTTGGCAAGTTCAACTTTCCACTTATAGCTTCGAGTCAATCCTGCACAACAAAAAAAAAAATACCAAAGATGTAAAATAGAACAAAAATAAAATCTAAAAAAAATAAAAATACACAACCTAAAAATAAAATAAACCTAAATACAAGTCCGCGTCGGTGGCGCCAAAATTTTTTGTAATTTTAATTTGTTGTAGAAAGTGGTAGTAAAGTTGTCGTTCCTCTCATACTTATAAAGATTTGATTTTACAATCAAATTAATCTGGAAAACTCAAAGAAAGTTGTATCAAGATTTTAAAAGCACTGAGACTTTGGATTCCACTAATCTCCAATTTTTATGTGATTTAATCTAATCAATATTCATGCAACTCTTTACATTTAAAGTGATTCTAATATTTTTGCCTAGACAAGTAGATTCTCAAAACAATAGTTGTAAATCGAAAGCATGGACCATCAGAATACTTAACCTAAGCATGACCCATCAATTGAGAACACAACCACTTTACCAGAATCATATATTCGATTTCAGTTCAGTGCAAATAATCATAAAAATAATTGCAGAAATTAATTAAATAGATATTACCACATATTGATTGGAAAAATAGCTTCCTTCGTCGCCTCAGCAAAGGGGTTTATCTCCTCATGTTATTAAAGTGCTCAAAATAGGTGTTCATAGCTCAAATAGATGAAAAACAAGAGAAAACTAATGACTCAGGCAGTTTACAACGATTTTTGTGCGTTACAGACTGAATGTTACAAACTGTTACAGACACTTAACAGTACAAATGTTGCAACAAGACTGTTGTAAATAGAGAAAGAAAAGATGATAGTTCCTGGATGTTACACAGAAACTGTGATCGTTTCTTCTTCTTCTTTCTGTTGTGATCAAACACGCCTCTGTAGCTCTTGGATTTCTCTGCAACTGCCCCAAACTTCTCCCAAAGACTCGATGATCCTATTATGTGACTCCCCTATCTATTTATACACTCACAGGGCTGTCAAATCTTCCAGAAATCCCTTTTTCCTCCCTTGCAAGTCACGGCCATTTTTATTCCCCATGTTTCTTTATTTACGCGTCCAAACCTCTGTTTACGTGAAAACTTTCCTTACCAACCCTGTTCGGACTAAAACTATTCTTCAGTAGATATAGAATATGATCCTACGTCCAATAATCATTCACATATCTTCCCATACTAACCACAAGATCAACCCGAGAATAACACCTCTGTTTACTTCGTTCTTCTTTTTTTTCACGTCCCTGAATCGTCGATATCTTTCCAACCACTGTAGATTCGTTAGGATTAAATCTTAGGGACTATATCTCATCTACACACGTAACTTTCTAAACCAAATATCCGAGAATAGTTTCTTCCCTGAAATAATCAAACCTTTTTTCCTTACGTTTTAAAACAATTACCTTCTTTGATTTATACCCACCAACCAATATCAATCGAAACCCAACTAAATCTCGCAAGAAAATCTCGTTAAATTCGATCCAGGAAATATCGTAGGTGCACTGAATTTTGAGTTTGAGGTTTCCCGCCAAATTCTGTTCTCTGAAAATGAAGAAGAAAGGACAGCCCCTATCCAGTGCAGGTGTGCCAATATCCATAGGGTGTAAATACCAATTAGAGTGCCCCTTATCAATGGAGTACCCCCTACGTAATTTGGGTGCCCCTTATCCACTGGTGGGGTCCCTTTAGCAATTCTCATGGGGTGAAAATATAAATTTTCTGGGGCGTCTCCAACATACTTCTGGGATGTTTGTAGCACGTCTTCTGGGTGCCTTTAGTAATTTTCTCCCATGACCACTTTTCGGGCCAAATTCGCCGCGAAAGCTTATTTCTCCAAAAACACCTACAAAGACATAAAATAACCAAATAAGTACAAAATCGAGTACTAACAATACAGAGAATTGAGACAAATATAGACACATAAATGCGTCTATCAATCACGATAGCATTTAAAAACTTATCGCTGGAAAGGCTGTTGAATGTAGAAAGGGAAAAATGTTAACCAAAGATGTTCCGTTTCATCTTAGGAATTTGAATGCTCAAGAGATTCCTCCTCATGGAATAGAGAATTTGCTGAATTAGTTTACTTTCTTCTTGAAGGGAGAAAAATAATTGATATTTTTGGAATGATTATCAATCAAATGATTAAGATCATTGAATCTCTTAATATCATAGGTTTTCATAAAAACCTGGGTTATCCCTGTCTTATCACCAAGATATGTGAAAAAGCTTTGGAAAGCAGGTTTAAAGATGAGAAAAGTATCAAAACTCTCTCACAAAGTATCATAAATCGAATGGGAGGAACAAAAAGAGAATTTAGTATCTCATATGATCAAGTCTACAACAATGGATATCTTATGTTTCATATTCTACGTCTTGGAAGACAATTAGACTGTATTCAGAAACAGATGGCTTTTGCCTACAGAAATGATAAAGATACTCTTGATGGTATCTTAAAGATCAATGATGAGTTCTTGAATAAATAACTATAAGAACACTCTGAAGAATGCTCTGTAGAGCAAATAAATGAAGGTTGATTTACCTTCAAAGAAGAATAAGAGTAGACATTAGTTGTTGATTTATTTCGAGCTTTAAGTGTCTATCTTGAATAAAACTATCTTACTGTTATGAATAAAGTTATTTGATTTATAATTTTTCTTGTGATAGTTTTGATTTACAAAGACGATACTTTAATACTTTATGTTATATGCTATGTATGTTTATGGGATATTTGATTTTATTTTTATGCCTTGATCTTAAATCTCATAATATGTTCTGTACCCTTATGGTTTGGGTGACTTTTTGATTTAGCGGGATTAAGTTCTAGCCCAAGTTGGTAGGCTTTATCAAAGGATCATGAGGGATTCCTGTAGAAACAATATGAGAAAAAGTCACAATATGTTGAATCGGTTTTGGTTTAGCATAAAAGCATATGTGTTTCGACGGTTTTCCACTTTTGCTTGCAATTGTTAAAACCGATTTTCAACCTTTCTCTGGTAAAGGTTGGTTGTTGTTATTCTTTTGTTGTTGGCATGAGAATGACCACATGATGGTATTTCGATATAAATTCTCCCGGAAGAAGAAAGCGATATATGGAATCATATTTGGAGAAGTTGGATGCGAAATTGAGGTAACAATCTTGTTAGTTAACTGTTTTCCTATTTTAAGAAAATCCTATTTTTATTTGATATATATATTGATTTTGCTTAAAAGAAATTGTTGGTACAATTGATGTGTTTATTCCATTATGGGTGTATGGATGTGTGTGTTATTCAATTGTTTCTGGTTAAGTAAAACTTTTGCTATCTTGCTTTGTTTGTGTGATATCAATAGTTTACAAAAGTTGGTGCAATTGCGGTGCTTTAATATTATGTTAATCCATTGCTTCCAGTTAAGTAAAACAATTGTTACTTTGCTTTATTGTGTAGTATGAATTGTTTAAGCTTACAAAATTTCGGTGCAATAGTGAAACTATGGTTTGTATCTTATTTATATTATATCCGGTTGAGGTGAATAATTATCCAAGTTGATTTATTGGTTTGTATAAATTATTTATGGCTTTACGAATGAATATATTGATGGGGCCAGTTGTTTAGTACAATTCGATTCTGGATAAGCTAAGCTAAATTAATTCTGATCTTAGTTAGACTTATCAAAGTGGAGGTTTAGGTTATTCAAGTCTAGCCGAAAGCCTAAATAAGGAAATGCTAGTTAACTAACCTAGTATTTGGCTTGTTTGAAATCTAAAGGTCTAAGTTATATTGATAATTAGAACCTGACACTAGTGGAAAACACATTTTTTACCACTTCCTAAGCTTCATGAAAACAACTGCTACTCGGCTGACGTAACTAAAGATGCTGTGAGAAACAGTTGTTTTATAAAAACTTGTCTTTGAAACAACAGTTCTTTTAGGGGATATTTTTGTAAAAATACAGAATTTGAAGAACGACTGTGAGAGTCAATAGTTTCCATAACCCAAGAATTATGTCCCACCGAAACTTTATCAAAGTTTATCTCTTTTTGATCTACCCTCTGCGCCTCTCTCTTCCATCTTCGTTATCTCTTCCAACAAAGATAATCCCCCTTCTCTTTTACATTCACTCATCACCACAGCTACCAATATACCACTTTCATCATCCCGAGCACACCATATTTTCTTCTTCTGCATCTCCATTCACTCACCACCAGCAACTTAATAATACCCAAAATCCCTAAACCAAAATCTCATCTCCAAAGTATCCAACTTTCAATAACACCCAAAAAAAATCCACATTTGTTTTACAACCCTAGAATCTGCAGTAGTTTCATTTTTCTTTTCATCTCTGAAAAATTCTAGGGCATGCTCATAAAAATATTATTGACTTTGAATAAGAAATTACAAGTCTTGAAGAACAAAAAGAAAAAAGAATTGATTTTCTGGGTTCGTGAAGATCGGATGAGAAATTGATTGAATCATGTTGGATGATTGTTGTAAGATTTTTTTATTTAGATTTGTAGTTTGACTTGTTTTTGATTTTTTGATTTAGATTTAAAGATCGGAGGAGAAATTGATTGAATCAGATCCATGATTTGGTCATGTTCTTTATTTATTTGGTGTTCATTTGGTATGACGATTTGTGATTTTTGTGATAATTTGGAATTTTAAGATTTAGGTTGTTGCTTGGATTTCATTTTTTTTTTGTAGTTTTGAGTTCTGATTTGGGTTTATGTTTTGAGATTTTAGGGTTTTTGTTAATGATTTTTTGTTGGT
Source organism: Papaver bracteatum (assembly GCA_023529315.1). Taxonomy (NCBI): domain Eukaryota; kingdom Viridiplantae; phylum Streptophyta; class Magnoliopsida; order Ranunculales; family Papaveraceae; genus Papaver; species Papaver bracteatum. Next base: position 58,405 of record JAJJWX010000533.1, on the reverse strand, counting down.
GATTTGGGTGTATTGTAGAATGGCCAAGGCTCGAAAAGATTCAGGTGTTTTTCTTGTAACTACCAAGACCAACAAAGAGAAGAACCCTTCAGCTTTGGTACACAAAACTGTCATGAAGAAAGGATTCAGTAGAATGTCCAAGACTGTTGTCAACCAGGTAATTTAACAGAACCCTTCTCTTGTTTATCACACATCTGTTATGTGGATGTTGAAATCTCAATCTAGTTCTTCATATTTGTCGTTGATTTGGAAATACGTGAGGTATTTGAATCACCATTTGGAACACACTTTTAACAGTTGGATTTACATCCAAATTTCTTGGTTGGGTTGACAGGTGCAGGAACAAAAATGGCGTTTTCAATCTTTGCCGGTTTGAGCAGCTGAAGGCTCTTAAGTGATGATTTGATCAAGCAGTTTTCATAAATCTAGGTTGGAGCAGAGACATCATGTCATTCTCATAGTCAGTGTGTAGCTTGTGGTTTGCTTTCAAATGAATATGATACATTTCAGATTGGTCACATGTGCATCATTTAATTTTGTTAGATTTCTATGGGAAAACATCGTGCTATTAAATTTTGTACATTTGCAGTTTCTAAGTCTTTGTCACTCGGCTAGTTTTTTCGGATTTTCCCCATCTTCTTTCACGAAGACTTATCTGCTACTTGATTTAAAGACTATGGTACCACCTCCTGTTTTAACTGATTTCATTTGTTTTACGTGGTTGAATATGATTAGGTAAGGATGTTAGTACTAATGTATTAGAGCAATGGGAGAAAGCCCATCGATTACACACTAGAAGGGTAACTGTTATAACAATCTTCAGTTCATCGCTTTCCTACTATTTCGTCCTGGGCATATTCACCATTTTTAATATGTTTTCTGATTGGTATTCTAAAATTAGTTGAAGAGAAAACGCAGGTTAGGGTTCCTTCTCTCTATCTTGATACTTTTGTTGTTCTGAGGATTCTTGTGCACTAACACCACCAGCATGCAGTACTGTAATATGACGACAGTGTTGACGAGAGAATATCTCGATACCCGTCCAGAAGGATGGCTTACCTATGCAGCTCAACGGATTGCACAACTGTATGATCATTGATTCTTGACCCATCCAGTTTGTTCTTTTGATTTTGCACTACTCAATATGGACCATACTAGCTGAATATCTTATAACTGTAAGATATTTGGAGTATCAGTAAGCATTCCTCCTTTTCATTTGATGTAGGGGAACAGATAAATGCTACCACCGTTCTCTATGTGAGGAGCACCTTAACGTGCTGTTACCGTCAACACCTCCATTTCGCCCACGCCAGTTTGAAGATGTGCAGTCGATGGAAACTGAGGTGATCTCTTAAAGACTGAATTTGGAGAAGAAATTGACAGTCATGATGCAGTAATACGATATTGGTCAAGGTTTTCCATACAATGTATTTATGCCTAGGGAGAAAGCCCATCGATTACACACTAGAAGGGTAACTGTTTCTTATATTTTTACGATTTTCAACTTATATTCTTATTTTTTTAACCAAAATAATGGTAAGTACTAATGTATTGGTAATTCTCAAAAAATCTGTGTTCTTTTAGATGCAAAGGAGGGAAAACAATGTTCAATCATTTGAAAAGCTACGTCAGGTAAACAATATGATCTGTTTTGTCATTATTGCACACTTTCCCTTTCGATGAACTGAGAATGTTTCTAGGAACTATTGGCTTATGCGAGTAGAATTTGTTTGCAAATCAAGAGCACGTTGGCATTTCATTGCCGTGCAATAGCGGTTTTTTGTTTTTGTTTTGGTAACAGTGATTGTATTGTCTGTCTTCTTAATACATAGTGTGGATTATTCTTTTAATGTGTAACCCGTATCGGTGATGATTCTCCATGCCATCCCTCCCATTGTCGTATACGGTACATATACTTTCAGATCTAGCATCCGCGTCTTCAGTTTAGGGAGTGACTTGTATACCAATGATGGAGTCCAACATATGCTTCCTTGATGGCACTTAATAGTTTTATAGTTATTTGGGGTGTTTAAGAACCTACATAAAATGGCCGTCCATATATAAATCCTCCTAGAAGAATTTAAGTAAGCAATTAGCTTAAATGCTACTTTTTACCTTCCGGGTATGGCATCATTAGGAATTAACGGCAGTGCTCATTAGCTGGTGATAATAACTAAACCGGCATTATGAAAATTTGGTAATTGATACTACTATAAAGAAAAATATTCAAGCCCTCTGCAATTTGTTTTTTGTTAGGTGACACTTTGTTATCTATTGTGGGACTTTATGTTATAATTTTCTTCTTAGAAAGGGTAAATTTAAAAAGTCACTGACGTATATCTTCAAATGAATGCTTGAATTTGTGGCATTCAGGTCAGGCGCAACCTGGACCAGGCTAAAACAGTAATAGAGGCTTTGATCAAGGTACCTTTTTTATTTGTTTCCCCTCTTTTGTCAGTCTTGGATTGCTCTTGTACTTTCTTGCTTCATGTTTGGGTCAAATTTCTTTAGAAATATATCCGACCAAACCAACTTGGGTAGTTTTGAAGTCAGAATTATTCTCTGGGATTTAGGGAACAATATCCGACCAAACCAACTTATAGCCATCACGTTCAGATATACATTTTAGCTCATGCTTCCGGTCATTCCATGGGTAAGCAAATCCTTTTCCATCCTATTTCAGTTCACTAGCTTGGTTTGGGCGTCTAATATTAGGTATTGTTCTTAAAGTTGTTTCATGTTGTATGTTTTGAAGTTTCTTAATCATGTTCTTTATGTCATGAGAAGGATTTGATTTTCCCAATTAGTGAACCTCAAACTCTAAAGTGTAATATAGCTTTAACCCTTGTTTTCGGACAACCTGAACTACAGCCTGTTGTCTGCGAAACTTTCGTCAATGGGCAGGGATTTAGAGGGTACTTCCTTGACAGGAAATGTCCATCTATGTCTCCTCTATATCTTGTTAAAAGGGATTAGTGTTTTGACTGATCGTTTAGGATTTACGGCCTTCAACGTCCAGTATGGCAGGACTGAAAACTGTAGGTTTGCAGTTCTGTGACCATTTTAGCACACTCGTTTCACAGAATAAATGAACTCCAAATATATATTTTTAAGATGATTATGAAAGAGTGTTATTTCTACTTTCTAAATTGGGGTCAATCTATAAATTCCGACTTCTAACGAATCCTATGGAGCCTCGCCAATGCAGCTCGTCTGAGATGTCAGTTTTGCGATGTTTCTGTCCAGTTTTTGTGGTATTATAAAGACTCTTAGTATAGATTTTTGTAAGTCTTATCAGTTTAATTCATAGTCTGCATTTGTAGTGTGCATTTAAAATTGTTGGTTTGGATAAATTAGCAGAATTGTGGACTAGGTACTGACACATTTTGATGTCCAAATAAATTGGTTCTAGCCCCATGTGCCCCACGTAAGTTCTTTGAATTCACAAGAGTTAATCTAGCTAGGTGTGGATGTGAATACTAAACCATTTTTATCTTATGTAGTGTAGGCTGTTCATTTCTTGATGGGGTTCTTTAATAGCAATATCCAAGTGATTATTTGTGTGGTGGAATTTTAAATGTGTACTATACCGTAATGCTTGCCCGTACGAAATACACTTGTGCATGTTTTGATCTTAGCCACCAGGTGAATGTATACATGGAATTTGGTATGAATGACCTTTTGTTTTTTGGTGGAGATATTTGTATGTCACACATTTCATGTCTTATTATTGTTAACCTAGTAGTCCTTATCCATGTACACACAAGAACCACCAAGAAAGGGTTTTCAATCTTTTTGCAAGATTTTGACTGCTTCTGATACTAGTACTCATGGGTGGTTCTCCGTTATTCAGAAACATGTTAATTAAAGTTTACCTCCGTTAGTAAGACTTGTTTCATTTCATTTTCACTCTTATGTTTTTGTTTTATGTTTAATCTGGATCTAATTCTGCGAGTTCTGTTTTCACATTCTATAGGATATGACCCAAGCGACACCAACTCAGGAATTGATTGCAAAGTATCTTCATATTTTCCAAGATCGGGATGGCAAACGTCTATTACAACAGATTTCTTACTGTAACATGGCAGGTATCTATTACATATACTCCAAATACATTTCCTTTCCCTTTCTCCCTTTGCCCTTCTACTTGTTATATTATAAGTGCAAATTAACCAGGGATATCTTGTGACGTTGTAGTTTATGGAAGAAGAAACAAAGAAACACAGTTCCAATATTCAGAAGGTAAGCTAAAGAAGCTCGAACTGTTTTGCGTGGTTTAGACTAGTTCCTTCAACACTCAATAAGTTTGTTGCAAAATTTCTAAACAAGTTCTAACTTGATTTTTCTAATTATTATTGTTGGTGTACTGAATGTAAAATGAGTGTTTAGGAATTCTCTTAAGTTCTAAGTCAATGACTGTCTTACAAACTTTTTTTTTTTTTGCAGCTTGGGGCTGCAACTTTGGACCTGATTAGAGCTAGTTTTTCAGAAGATGAAGACACTTGGAACTCGCAGTATTTAGTTGAAATTGTAAAATGAATTCACTTTCAATACCAATTGAGTTTTAAAGTCCAATCAATTTATTTTTGTGAAATTCGGTTTTAAAGTCATTATTAATTGTGATTCAGCTTTTAGTTTTTGATTCAGTTGAATCAGCTGAATCAAAAAAAAAAAAATTTATGAAATATCTCAATAAAAACTACTATGTTTGTCAGTATGTCTTTAGTTACTGTGAAAAACAGTAGTTTTTTTAAAGAAATCAACCTTTGCCAGAAACAGTCGTTTTGGAGAAAACTACTTCTAGATTCCAACTGATGTAAACAGTCGTTTTTAGTGATATTACTTCTTGTCCTAGTAGTGGTTTTACTTCCATTTTCCACTAGTGTGATAAGAAAAATGAAGTTTATCTTTGTTTTGGTCTTATCGAATGAAGCGGTTGTATTTATACAATCGGTTTAGCAAAGGAACTAAGTTGCTTAGTTGATTTTCGGTTTGCTAAACTATTTGGGAAAATTGCTTCGGGAAATTATTTCCATGATAACATATCAAAATGTAATTACTTGTAGTTTCGGTTTTGATATTGCACTACAAGAAAACTTGGCTTTAGCGACTATTTTCATACCAACTACAGTTGGTGGAATTCTTCAACAACAACTATTTGTAACTAAAAACAATTCTGGTGGGCGAAAATATTTAAACACTAGTTTTCCAGCAACGATAGTGGGTGGAAGGTTATAGCATGAACAACCTCACAACAGGAATGTCGTATTTGTTGTTATTAGCCTCGAGCCGTCATGTTTAGGCAACCAAAACGTACCCTAAAATGTACATATCTTTTTCCACTGATCTAACCACGAAAAAATCTGTTGGTAGACACCTCAAACAACCATCAAATTATTGGCATTGTTAGTAGATTTCAGCCACAAGGTCTGACAACTACAAAGTACACTAGATGGTAAATACTTCAAGACACCATATGTATCCACAAAGACAATATTTTGGTATACACTTGTACCAAAACATTAGTTTGTTGGTGTGGTTAGTAGATTTCAGCCACCAGGATATGATAACTACCTAGTTTCATGGTTTATTAATTATGTATGCAAAAAATATAAGAGTTTGAAAAGTTTTTTCTTTTGAAAAAAATTAAAATTTGTCTTGGCGAGTTTATCGCTAGAGCATATAGTCTAGATGATATAAATGCATCACCTTATAAGGTTGATGCATACCTGGTTGATCAAAATGTATAGTACTAAAGATCGATATCTAGAAGTGTAAACCAAAACATGCATGCCTTGTCATGTCTCCGATTAGTTGAAATATCTACACATAAACTCTAAATCTATGAATAAACCACCGAACCGGCTTTTGTTCTATATCCGGTTGACCAGAATGTATCTGGAGGTCAATATCTACTAATTAATGTGAACCAAAATATGCCTCGTTCTGTCTCTGATTAATCAGAATATCTATAACATAACTCCAAAGTATTCCTAGTTCCATGATTACTCATTCTCGGGGTTCATTAATTCTTTTTCTTATACATATTTTATGATTCATGTTTCGGAGAAGGTTGATATCCGGTTAACCTGGTTTCATCATTCATTTTTTAGATTCCATGGGAATTTTCCTAGAAACCTTAAACATACACAAGTTCATGAAATTCGAGAAAGAAACTGGCTCCGAGATTGAAACCTGGCCATGATAAGCGAACTACTTTAAGTCTGAGAGTTCACAAAAATGATGAATCCCACCATTCATAACATATAGGCTATGACCAGTTATACCACAACTCTCAACAAAAGTTAAGATTAGTTCAGGGTAACCGAAATAACTTGTAACCGGTTATACCTCCTGAATTACCTTGCGAACGCCTTGCTTCCCAAACGGTTACCCCATTTATCGGTTAGCTTCCATGGGATTATTCCCAAAAACCTTAAACAGACCCTTTTTCATCAAATTTGATACTGAACCTCGCTTCGATCTTGAAACCTGGCCGAAGGTGGTCTATAGTAAGTTGGAAAACTTCGTGAGAACGATGAATCAACCCATCTATAGGTAAGATTACATCGGGATATTGCCTGAAACCTTAAACACACCCTTTTTTCGTCAACTTCAATACTGAACCTAGCTCCGAGTACGAAACCGGGCCGAGGGTGGACTACAATAAGTCAGAAATTTTGTAAGAACTATGAATCCACTCATCGGTGTAGACAATATTCGATTCTACAAACGTCTCTTTTCCTGAAAAATATTATTTCGTTGACCAATTATACTCGCCAATTATTTAGGAAGGGTTGAAATATCTACTGAAAAAAACCCACAAGGTCTTGAAATCAGTGACACAACATTCATTTATGTTAGTCCAGGTAACCATACCTCTGGAACCCAATTTCCAACAAAACCGCCCCTATAATTCATTGTAATTTCATAAATTTCTTCGAAAAGATATTTCAACCCAAATTCTAAACATAAAATATATGAAGATGATTTTCCCAAACAATTTTAAAATAAATTTTTTTTTTGAGGGAATTTTCCCTCTCATGCTAAAATGAAAAATAATTAAAATCCTTTGGAGGGAATCCTTCCCGCCCGTTCACAATGGAAAATTGGGATTGAATTATTTCCGCCCAATTTCAGACTACCAAAATCTACCGGTTGGATATTTTTACCCCAACCAAAAGAGATGATTTTTATCTCTAAGTAAATCCGTATTTTATTAAAAAAAAAAAACCAAAAAAGAAAGAAAACCTTATCTACAACTTTCTTTCTCTTTTCAAAACTATTTTCCTTCGGTCCTCTCTCTCTTCTACCTCTCCTCACCGTTTTCTTTCATAAACCTCCCCTGCTTCAGAAAAAAAAAAAAAACTCTCCCCTCTCAAAAACCCTTTCTCTTGTTCAGTTCGAGACGAATCAGATCAATCCTTGGTGAGTTTGTTGAAACCCTTTATCTTATGTGTTAATTTCACTTTTATTAGTTTGATTTGAACTTTTAGGGTTTATTTGATTTTTAGTTTTAGGTTTTTTTTCTTCGATTTTTTCTATAAAGAAACCCTTTCTCTTTTCAAATTTCAGGGTCTTTTCATCTAGCTAGTTTAGATTTTAGAGTTTGATTTATTCTTACCTGTTCATTTCTCTCTGGATTATTCAAATTTTTTTTTTTAAATCGATTTTTTTTCTGATTTTCGAGTTTGATTTTGTCTGTCTCCGTTCGATTTAGATACATGGTCTTTTTTTTTTTTGGATTTCATGAAGAAAAAATTAGGGCTTTTGTTGGATCTGCAATTGCATGTGTATTTGAGATCATTTTCTGGTCCAATTTCAACTATGATGGTCAAACCTGAGTTGAAAAATGAGGATTTTATTTTTTTTTTTTTTTTTTGGAAAGAAAAAAATTAGGTCTTTTGCTGAAGTGCAACTTCATGTGTATTTGAGATCAATCTCTGGTCTGATTTCAACTGTGATGGTCAATCCTGAGTTAAAAAATGAGGATTTCAATTTTGTTTTCCTTGGATTTCATAGTGTTACCAATTTTAGGTTTGATTTTTATTATGGTTATGAATATGTCTATGTTAAAGCTTATTAAAAACAATCAAAAAGGGTGAATAAGATTTCACCTTTACTCCCCTTCTCTTTATACAAAAAGTTAGCAGTAGATCAGTTTCTTGCTTTATCATCTAGCTGATTTTGTAAGGAAGTTAAGATTGAAATGTTTTTGAAATCTCAGGAATACAGAGTCGAAGTTCAATCTATGGTAATAATCGCTTTATTGATTTTGATGCATTTATGAGTATATTTGGTCCGATTTTCGTCATTGTTTGTGGTTAGGTTTGAAATAGATTGGAAATTTTTGAATTGATTAGATTTTTTTGTATTTTTAAATCGATTTATAGAATAATCCCATGGACAACCTTCATCTCCTGAGTTATTTCACTTTTGATTTTAAGTTTTAGAGCATAATTGATTTTAAGTTTTAGTGTTTATTTGTATTTTATTTATAGAGAAACCCTTTCTATTTTCAATTTTGGGATTTTAATTCGTCAACTTACTAGATGATTAGATTTGATTCACTAATTTTTGGTTTTTATGTTTGTTGGCTAGATCTTCTTTTTAAGGACAAGTAAAGCAACCAAAGTTTGCTAATGTTACCTAAACTTACAAGAAAAGTTCTAAGTATTGAAAAATCTTTGGCTAATTGAGAACCACATCTTCTTTTCTGAGCTAAAGAATGTCTCCTGAACTACAGCTTCATCGTCACTGATGGAGACAAGGGTTGCAGATACTTCACTAAGGTTTCATACCTTTGCCTTAACTTCCGCATCTTTCTAACATTGTTCTATAATGAATTTGAATGGATCATTGGTGTTACAATTGGAACAGAACTTCAAGGGTTCTGTGAAAGGATTCCTCAGTGTATGCAGTAGATACTACAGGTGCTGGTGATGCTTTTGTTGGCTCACTTCTTTGCTCACTATCCAAAGATCCGTCACTTTACGAGGTCGGTTGCTACTTATATGTAGGCCTCCTTAGGCGGTATCGACTGATTTTGTACGCAAAACTCTACCCTAATGTCATATTTTCCTAACATAAATATCACAGAATGAAGGGAAATTGAAAGAGGCGCTCACACTTGCAAATGCTTGCGGAGAAATCTGTACAACTCAGAAAGTAGCAATCCCAACTCAAAAGCTTATCTCAGGATTCAGATGAGAAGGATACATGTCTGAATGAGAAGAAGAGATCAAAGTGTCCAGTTTATATAGTTTTTTCAATGTGAGTCTATCCTGCACATATCTATTGTCAAAAACATGTTCATATTTCTGTACTTTCCTGCATATGAGTTCCAGTCCTTTAAATTGAATAATTGGTAAAATTGAAACAGTATGAGAATTAGTTTGTTTCAACCATGAAGATAACATGTACACATTATCAGGCACACTCATATTTTTGTATTTTCTTGTATATGAGTTTGAGGCCTTTGAACTGAATAATTGGTAACTTGAATTATGGTTATATTTTTTCGATTCTGATTCTCAAGCTAATTTTTTATGAGGGAGATTCATATCCAACTTCTTATTTCTCGTTCCTCATTCAATACTCAAAGGAGTTCTCCATATTAAACTCTGTAGTATCTGCACATAACAAAGTGTCTTCTAAGATCAACCAAGACTATTCCGATAAACTCACGATGATTGCATAATTTAGTTTTCGAATTTTTACTTCGATTATGATAATATTTCAGAGTCTATGCTTGTACTTATCTAACCTGAGTTTTATTTACTTTTTGATTTGATCTTCAGTTTTTGAGATTTGATGATGAAAATCATGAAGAGAGTTACAACAACTTCAGGAGTGCAGAAAGAAATCATGTGATTCTGAAAGATTACTTGGAAGATTATTACTCAACAACATCCTATGGCGATCTTGTTCTTCAATAGAGGCAATGAATATTTAAAATCGGATAATAGATGCAAGTGTAGTTTGTAATTAGTAGTTATTATCTAACCACCTTACTTTAAGTACATTAATGAATGAATTAATGAAAATATGCAGGAAGCTTCTTGGACAGATTTTTAAGCCAAGGCTTCTTTGAATACAAATGTAAGCTTCAATTGCTTACCTTACTTTAGCCACAGGAATCGAAGAAAATCAGATGTACAACTTGTAATTTGTAACTATTATTAGCCTTTTTGGTACTCAGATGGGTTGTAGCTCACATTGATTGCAATTGATATGTTTATCTACAAAATATCTGCAGTGTGATGCAAAAGACGTTCCAAATTGAGAGCGATGTGTATAGCAGGTGTGAAGTTGCCGCCATGAAGTGGTTGGTACAAGAGGTCCTCAAATTCCAATGTTTCGTTCCCACCACTTAAAATTTCTTATGGTGTTGTTCCCCTCCTGTCTCTTTAGTTTATCTTCTTGAATATAATAGTGAGACTCATCGAACCCATCTGTGCCCAGCGTGGCCCATCCCTGACTATTTAGTTTTCTTAGAATATTGAATAATTTTTTTGAGAATATTAAAGAACCTTTTTTGCTAGGTTATATCTGAAAGCAACAAAAGCGGATGAGGAAATAGAGTACAGAGCCAAATATTTTGCAGTGCTGTCTTTGATGGACCCTGAGCTGCTGTGCTACTGGTCGTCAACTGTTGCTGCAGGTTTGGTCATTCTTTTAGCCTTGGCATGGCATCCAATCAGGATTCCTTCTGCCAATTCATCATGGAGGAATTCTTATTCTTATGTATTCTCCTAATTAAAACTCCCACTGAAATATATATACATCCACATATGAGTTATGCATCCTTCACTATTTTATCAATGTATGTGTGTCCTAACAAACAAGTTCAAGAGATCTATATGGATCAAGTAAGGGTGTTGGTATGTTTCATGTTGAAAGGTTAGTCGTTCATTGGATCTTATTGTTCACTTTTTATATAGTAACAAACAAGCATTTCTCCGGGATATTTTCAGGTATATTATTAAAAATCCATGTCTTACTTGTTTCGGGAATATAACTTTTATGTGTGACCTCAGAATTAATTGATACTTGTTACAAATTTGTGCTTGCTTTCTATAGTGAAGTCCATAGATTAAGTTTTTTTCTACTTGGTTTTTTGGTTTTTTGTTTAATTTTGTATGAATTATGGCAATGTTAAGATCAGGAGAGGTTCAATTAGAATGAATTGGTCGTAGTGTTACCAAATAAGTTGGAATTTATGTAATGATTACCTTTAGGAACTGTTTATGCTTTGGATTACTTGACTGACATCTTGAACATTCATGGAGTTTTTTGTAGCTTATCTGTGTTAGTAAAATTGGTCCATTATGTAAGATACAAGTAATGTTGCATATTTAAAATTATCTTCTGTTCCAGAAGCTCACAGGTAACAGGATTTGGGATTGTCCAGAATAAGTGTTACGTGGTTAAGTTGTTTAAAAGAGGAATATAAAATGTTTGGAAAAGCACCAAGGGTACTACCTAGTTTAGGCTTAGATTTGTGCACTTATGAACCTGGCTTACCTTGTTACGACTTACCTTGCTTTCTTTGCGTTCAATCACAGTGGATTGGATTTGTGCACTTATGAACCTGTCTTGAAAGCAATATATTTGGTGGACACGAGGAAACTAAATCTGAACTTATGAAGGCCTGTAGAAGATGGAAAATCCCCTTCCATACTGAGTTGTATGGAAAAAATGCTCATGAGCAGGTAATTATAACAAAGAGATGTATTGCTCTTGACTAGGAGTTTTTTTTCTTTTTCTTAAAGTTGATATGCAGTTTGTACTTGTGGTCTCAAATTTTGTTATTACGAACTAGGCGAGTGCAAGTGTATCATCAGAATCTTTACCAACATGAACAGGTTGCTGCAGAGGAACAAACTTAATGGTGAAGCTTGTTGCAGAAGGACAAAGCGTCTTAGATGCAAAACGCATACATACTTAAGGAACATATGGACTAAGAATAGTCAGAGCTTAGTGATTACAAACCCAGATCCTTCCTTTCAGCTGCTACCAATCCGTCAAGTCTTAGTATATTGTTCAGTTTTTATTTTTAATGTACAATGATTATGGATGTTAGCACACAGATATGTTCCAAGTTTTTAGCTTTCTTATTGGTTAACCAGAAGAGGTGGATGGATTTTTTAGTAGACCTTGTTGTATCATTTTCAGAATAAAATACATATTTGTTTTGCATTCTTGTGAATTACTTTCAAATTCGTTGGAAGTGGGACTTCACCAAGTGAACGTCAACAGCCAGACCTAATGTTCGTTGAATTCTTTACCAACGTCACACCTAACGCCTTAATCAGCCAATTATTTTGCGGTTAAACCCCTCTACCCACTAAACTTCAGTGGATAAAACCTATGACCTTAAAAATACTGGGTGGTTAAAATCCTTAGCCAACAATATTAAACACCTTCACCAACTGAAATTCAGTTAGTTAAAACCACTAGAAGTTAGCAACATTATATAACTGGCCCCCTCTACCAATGATTTATTTGTCTTCAGCAACAACAAATTGTACGGGTAAATTATTTCAGCAACAAATACTTTATGCTTACACCAACGACTACCAGTAGTTATTGGAACTTTCAGGCGATCAAAACTTTCTTCGTTTATTCTAGTTGCAAGATATCTCTACCAGTAGCATGGTTGGTCCAGGTCTTTACAAAAGCAAGCTTTAGTCACAGAGCATATATGTTGCCATACTGGTTGCTATAGAGCTCCGCTCACTAAAAATGGCCTTCTATCCACTGAATGAGAGTTGTCTCCAAAGCCCAATTTTCTTGTAGTATTGGTTATCAAAAATGGTGTATAAAATCCTCGTGCTTGACTCAACAAGTTGCAAGTCTATTCTTGAGATTTGTAAGATCCTTTTCGTGTTTCCCATTGTTTGTTCTTTGCTTTGTCATTTTTGTGACAAAAAGGGGGGGAAATATATAGAGTAAACAAGTGATGCTAGAGTCAATCTATGGTTGATTGGTGTCACCAAGGAAGAGGACAATGGTGCTTGGAAGTTTATCTAATGAATGAGGAAAAGTACAGACTAAGGGGGGTAACATATCATATGAATGGGATAACAAATATGTACGGATTAAATATCTACCTAGCTCATATTTATGGGGAGTATAAGTTTTGTTATTATAGTGCAGCTGCTGCATTTTTGAGGATTGAATGAATGCAGGTTATGTGTTGTGGATTTAGAATCAAGCGTATGTGTAATGAATTCTTGTAATTTGTTTATCCATATGATTGTAAGAGTTTTGTCACTAAACTTGACAAAGGGGGAGATTGTTAGAGAATTGCTCGGTTGAACCCACCAAGCATTGGTATGTTAAGTTTGGTTGTCATATTTCAGTGAACCAAACTCATTTAAGAGTTGCTTGATTTATATGTACTAGAGTCAACTTCGTATAGGTTAGATTGAAAATATTAGGGTGAGACATTACAAGTATTGCGAAAACTTGAAGATGTGAAGAAGAAGACGGATCTACAACGATAACATCATCCTTTCACTCGAGGTTAGTGATATTTGACTTGAACTGTTTCATTCCTTATCGTATCTTTCAAGTCGTGCATATTGAAAACATAAAACTGCGAAGCATGAACTTTCTAGATAGACGTAGTATTAAGAAATACAATATGAAGTTTCTTGCTTAACCATTAAAATTTGTATATAAGACATCAACATAATCGTATGAATGCTATTATGATTATGTATGGGTATGAGGTGAGGATTTCATCATAGGGAACAATGTTTACATGTGTTCTAAGGAAGTAAGTTTATGATACGTGTTGTGAACCGAAAAGGAAATCGCCAGGCGCTATTGGTATTGTTATTCATTGCATATCTGATGAATGACCAATATGTGTGATGTGTATAACCATTCACAACTTGTGTGTGTTCTTGGTAAAACTATTCACATAAGGCCTGACTTTTGTATTGGTATAACTTTTATTAGTAAAACCAATCTTAAGTAATCACCTGGGGTATGATCGGGTTGTGTATTTCTGAACTTATTACTGGGAAGAAGGGAACCGATCCTAGTAAGAGTTACAATGCATCACAAGGGGGAATCGATCCTTGTATGAGGTACAACAAGGTTTATGGAAGAAAGGGGAACCGATCCTATGAACATGTGCGGCAAAGTTTTGGAAAGGGGAACCGATCCTATTAACATATGCAGAAAAGTTTTGGGAAGGGGGAACCGATCCTATGGACATGTGCAGTGCATACAAGTTAGACACCATATATCTGTGGGGAACCAATCCTAGTACCTAGTCAGCCGTTTCTTTGGTAAGCTAGTGTAACTATGCACAATACTCACATGGAAACCCATGGGATGTGATTGAGTGGAACTTGATTAATCACGTAGTTCTTGAAATTTAGATGAACCAATTCTAAACTTGTTTGGAAGTGTGGTAAATCGGTTTCAAGTGTGGTAAGTCAGTCACATTACTAATAAGCATGGTAAAGACTTGCAAGAGTAAGATATCGACACTCTTTAAACATGGTGCATTAATGCTTATTTTATTTTGTTCAAAGATATTCCTTAAAGTCTAAGAAGGAAGTAAATCCCAAGATCGAATTTAATTAAGTTAAGAATCTTTTTAATTAAGGGTTTTTAATTATATATAGAAAATAAGAATTAGTAATGTGCATTTTCTAATGAAAGATTTTCCAAGGAGATTTCGATCGTATTTTTGGACAGTGCATTCACAAGAATTTGAAAACCGAATTTGGGTAATTATGGAAAAATATCTTGAGTATATTATCGGTTTTGGAAATTTCTTGGTGTCCAAACTTCCTTGTCTATAAATAATTTGAGTTTGCATTTCTAGCAATCTAATCCTTCGTGACATAGACTTCCTCTTTTGTATTTGTTACTGGTGAGGCACCTATCAGAGAGGAGAGTAATCTAATTAGGTGAAATCTCTTACGTCCACTCAGTTTAATGTCTTCTTTGGGATTGAGAAGCTCTAGCGCGAACCATTGGTGGGAAACTAGATATTACGGTTTATCTTTAGTTTTCGTATTGATTTGATTGACTAGCGGAGGTTGAATCTTGATTGCACCTAGATTGTTTATGCTTGAGAATCTTCTCTTCTGATATAAGATTCAGTCAAACTAGTTCAAGGTTTCGACAGGGATCTTTAGACTGTTGTTAGATCTAAAAACGAACTTGTGATAAGCCATTGTTAACAGACTCCGTTCTGTGTGTGATTGATCACAAGAGATTCAAGTGATTGTGTGCAGGTGTTTATTGAATATCTAAGAAGTTTTGAAGACAAAGAAGATATTGAAGATTTCTTAATTGGTGTTTTTATAATCTTTGGTGTGCACAATACTTGTTTGTGAAAAAGAGGATCCAATTAATAATCGATTTATCCTTGTGGTAGATTGGATTGATTAATTGAGGAAGATCGACACAACACATATCATTTAGTTGAAGTGTGTTGTTGGTTTAATCTTAGTGATTGCCTTTGGGTGATTTAACGTAAGATAGATCTTGGAACTTGGCAAAGGATTTTATGTTAATATAAACAAGGGAACCTTTGCACAACTCATATCACTTGGTTGAAGAGAGTTGATACCAAACAGATTTGTTGTTCCTTTACTATTTGGAATACGAACCAAAGGAGTTGGTCCAAGTACGTGACTTGTTTACATGTTGGAGGCGTGAGAATACTGAGGGAACTAGGTGAACTATAGGTTTAGTTTCTTGGTCTCAACTATACGAAGTTGTCTTATTTTGTATAGCGGCTTAATTCTGAGAGTATTCAATTCTGGACTAGGTACCGGGGTTTTTATGCATTTGTAGTTTCCTCATTAACAAAATCTTGTTGTGTCATTTACTTTATATTTCCGCATTATAATTATTTTATTATAATTAAAGTAAATTGCACAAACGTTAATTCCTATTTACTTGATACGTGAATCTTATTGAGTTTGGTTAGGTCCGAACCTTTGTATCAAGTAAACACACTCCGTTGTTGTATCGTCTCGATGTAGTATCCATAGATGATCACACAAAGTGTGAACTGATTTGTTGTATTGTCTCGACTCAGTTTATAGACAATCACTTTCGGGGAAAGGACTTATAGGAATGAAAAGTTATATCTTGAGGTATATTTGGGGTACCCTTGACTTTTCAATGGTTTTATAGTTCATGAATCAATTCTAGTGAATCACATCGTTTTTGATTCAATTTTGTCTTGTATAGTATATAAAATCTCATAGCAGTTGAACAACTCTCTAACTAGTTCATTTGAGTCATTTGGACTAGTTATGGTGAAGAAGAATATGGTTGATATGAAAATTATTATTTGGTTAACCATTTGGTTGACTAATATTGAACCAAGTATTGTACAAGTTTGGGTACGGTTACACAAACCCAAAATCGTGAAGTACATGTGTGTATGGAAAGCTAATTTTTCAATCCAACGGTTGAGAGATATTAGCTTGTATTTAATAAGGTTTTCATTTAACGGTGAATATTGAATGCTTTGTTACTAAGCTAACATTGATTGCAAAGCATGATTTGAAAGACTATATAAGGGAGAAATCTAGAAGCTAGGAAACCTAATCCCCGCACATTCTGTGTGATACTAGTTTGCTAAGATAGAGTCAATTCTCCTTTAACCTTTGGTTTTCTTCTTCTAAAACCAGATTAGCGACTTAAAGTCTTCATTGGGATTGTGAAGCTAGACCGATACTACTTTTCTTGTAGTTGTGTGATCTTATATTGTTGTTTCTATCATACGAGTACAATTATAATAATTTTCTTGAGATTTCTATCTCCGATAGGCAAGATATCCAAGTAATCACAAACATCTTCGTCTCATCATTTGTGATTCTACAATATCTTTTTTCGCTGCGTCGATTAAGACTATTGTGAGGTGATTGATAAAACTGAGCTGTTCTTCGGGAATATAAGTATGGTTTTATTGATTGGTTCCTGTTCATCTTAACTTATCAAAAGACAGAATAAAACTCATAGGTTTATTTGTGGGAGATGGATTTATCAATCTTGTAGAATTTTCTGTGTGAGACAGATTTGTTTATTAAAGTCTTCGAATTTGGGTCGTAACAACTCTTGGTTGTGGGTGAGATCATCTAAGGGAATCAAGTGCGCAGTATCATGTTGGAATGAGAGGTATAAGAGCATAACTATACCTTGGATCAGTGTGAGATTTATTGGGGTTCAACTACAGTCCAGACCGATGTTAATTTGGAGTAGGCTAGTGTCTGTAGCGGCTTAATGCAGTGCATGTTTAATCTGGACTAGGTTCCGGGGTTTTTCTGCATTTGCGGTTTCCTCGTTAACAAAATTCTGGTGTCTGTGTTATTTCTTTTTCGCATTATATTCTTATATAATTGAAATAATACAGTTTGTGCCTAGTTCAATCAAGTAGAATATTCGACCTTATTGGTTGTTGATTTAAATTGATTGACACTTGGATATCGGTTTTTGGAACCATCCAAGTTATCTCTCTTTGATTAAGACTCGTGAATTGTATTTTCTTGAGTAAATCAAATTGAGAGATTGAGATAATAACTCCTTGAATATTTTCTATTGATTGAGTCTAACTATCTAGTTGATTCTCTAGAAAACAACTCGGAGATTTCCATACATATTGCTAATCGAAACATTGGGTGTGGTCGTTAGACCCCCGCTTTCTCACAAATGAGTATATCGATGTCTTATCTAAAAAGTTTAATGGTTAAGAAATAAACCTCGTATTGAATTCCTTAATACTATGTCTATCTAGAGTTCAAATATGCTTCGAAGTTTTGTTTTCAATTTGCACGACTTTAAAGATACGTTAGGGTATAAAACAGTTCAAGTCAAATATCACAAACCTCAAGTGGAAGGATGATTGTTGTCTTTGTAGCTCCTTGCTTCCTCACATCTTCAAGCCTTCGCAATACTTGTAATGTCTCATATTGTAATACTTTCAAGCTAACCTATACGAAGTTGACTCTAGTACATAATCAAGCGACTCTTAACATGAGTTTTGATTCACTAAAATATGACAACCAAACTTGACATACCAATGCTTGGTGGGTTCAACCGAGCTATTCTCTAACAAATGTGGTACCTGATAGGTGTGATAAACACCTAATTTTATAACTAGTATTTATTCTTTCTTTGCGAGTTTTCATGTAAATTATATATCTTATGTGTGAATTTGAGTTATTAGGTACTCTGGAGTCGCACGAAGGAAAAGAAGAGGAAATTGCCTAAATGGAGCAACAAAGGGCAGAAAGGTCACTTCACATGCAAACATTATCTGGAGCCCGGTAATGGATAAGGGGCTACCAACTTTTAGGGGGTCTTTAAGCTATGAGAATCTAAATCCACCCCGTGTTATAACCCTAGTCGAACTTGAGAGAAGCCATTATTCTCTTCTTCCCCAATTTACTTCATTCACCTGGCTGCTGAAATTTGGAACTGTGATTGATGGTAATGGGTTAGGTTCGAATTCAATGGATAAATCAGTGATGGTGATGTGGTTTCCATGAGTTAAATTAAGAAAGAACGGCTGCAATGAGGGGGGAGAACAAATGGACAGAGAGAGAACAGAAGCTGCTGAAATTAAGAGAATCAGGGATGAATTAATGTTTCTGTGGTATTACAAATTGATGAACAAAGATGGGTTTGATGTTGGAAGATGAATGGGAAGGTTTATAAGAAAGAATTGTAGCTATGGTTTAAGCAAAAAGTAGGGATAAACTATATTTGCTTTTGGATTTGAAATTATGGTCGAAATTAGTGAAACTGACGTTGCTGATGTTGATTTGAATGGAGATGATATGGGGATTAAGCTTGCTACCATGGAATGATGGAGTTCGTGAATTTTAATGGGTTTTTGGTTGTTGGTGTTGATTTATGAGATGGAGAATAACAAGACAGTGGTGGTGATATTCAGGGTGTTGCTGTGAGATCGAGAGATTGGCTTTGAGATTCAAATTACAGGGTATGAAGCTAGAAGTCTGGTGCTGCTAATGAAGTTAAATATGATGTGGCTTGAATTGAAATGATGCAAGTAGTCTACTGGTGATCAAATGGGTCGGCTGGAAGTATTGAATCTGTGGTGTTTTTTCAAGTATGGATTGTAGGAGGAATGGTTGGTGAATGCAAGCAAGAAACTGCTGATGTGCAGATGGTCCTAATAGAGTGTTGATGCAGTGAACCCAAGTGACAAGGAGTTAGAGTCATGAGTAGATGCAGTTAGGGACATTTCTCATGGAGAATGGCTAATGGTGCTATGTCGCAGGGTTTGGTGACTACTGGTGTCATATGGATGTTGCTGTGAAGTTGAGATGGTGAAAACTGGTCAATAAGTATGAACATGGAGGATGTGGTGAAGATGCAGTTGGTTAGCCAAGGAAGAGCTGCAGTTGATGGGATTACTGGTTACTGCTATGGGACTTATGGTGGAGCATATTTTGCAGAAGATGGTGGAGCTGTGTTGCTGCTGTTTTTGCAGGGGATGTTGGCAGTTGTGCATGATTGGTTGTTTGAACTGGAGCTGTAGGAGGATTGGAGATCACAAGGAAGTGGCATTTGTTTGGCTTGTAAGCTGAGTGCTGGTATTTTTGTGAGGTTGAGTTTGAGTGATATTGTAGCGGCCTCAAGTAATGCTGCAATGAAAAGAGAAGATGAAGTTTTGTTGTTTCCATGAGAGGTGCCGGGCTGGAGTAAGGAAGGATATTGAATGAACCAGATGGAAGATTTGTTGCTGTCAACAACGGAAATGGAGGAAGTTGTACTATTGGTGGGTGTTGTAAATCCAATGGAACTCAGGTGATAGACTGAGCTTGGCTGTGACAGTGTAGAGTCGGAGGCATTGCAGGCATGGAGAAGGATGTTGAACTGAGTTTGAGAGCTTATGAATGGAGGTGGTTCTATTGGTAGTTTTGGAGGCTACGACGTTGGCCGGTGGTGTGACTGCACTGGCTAGGGAATTGGTGCAGTAAAGCAACACAGTGCCTAAGTTTAAATGGGTTCGCATGATTGGTTGTACGGAATTGGATAAGCGGTGTTCTAAAACACCAATTGGAATTAGAAGAAGAGCAGAATAAGATGAAGTAGTAATGTCAGTAAGTAAAGGAATTGCAAGTGGAGCTGCTACTGAGATGGCTTGAGCTATGGAATTGTTTGAGTTGCAGGTGGTGCATGTAGCTCAGGTTGCAAGAAAAGATTTTGATTTGAAGCTGGTGGTTGCACTGGGTTCTTGGAATGGGGAAGCTGCTTTGGTTAGAACCAAGGGATGAATGCGGATAGTTATGGTTGCAGTTAGATTGAGAGATGCAGTAGTAGTGATGATGCTGTAAAGATGATGCAAGACGAGTGAGGCACTGATGCTACAATGAATTGATGGGAAGTGAAGATATGGCAGGAGTGGACTAACAACCATCATGGCTGGATTTACCCAAGTGAAATGCAATGATGGTGCAGCACAATAGTTCTGGCTTGTGCAAAGCAACTCAGCCCATCCAGCCAAGTAAGATAGCTGATTGAGCTGACTGACTCATTCCCTGACTCAGTGTAGCTTTGACCCGTTTGACTAACGATGACCGTTAGGTCAACGGTTAACTTTAACGGCGCCGTGACGGAATATTTCGTCGACGGGGAAGAAACTCGGGTAACCGGAACTGACTCTTCTAGCCGGATTCCTGCCAAATTCCGGTGATATCCCCAGTTTTCCTGCGAGTGTTTTTGGACATTATTTTACGCGGTTTTTCTCACTCATGGGCTTGGGGACTTTTATCTATTGGATATTTGAAGGATAGACCTAATTTTGGAACAAGAAGAGCTATAAAAGAGAAGACTTTTCTCAAAACACAAAAATATCTTATCTTCTACTTTTGTTCTAGGGTTGACAATATGATAGGGTTTGTTTTTCTCCTTGTTATGAACTACATGAGCATGAGTACTTAATTTTATTTTTTGTTATGGATTAGTTGGATTTCACATAATATGATTCTTTGATTCAATATATTAGTTTTGTCTCATATTTATCGTTTACGATTCTCTGAAAATATAGTTATATGATTGATTGTTAGTTTTGTCAAGTGGCAAATTGGTAGAACTCGTAATCATATCTATTGCTAGTTTAGGGTTTATTATACGGAAAAGTGATAATCCTTGAATACAAGTAGCATAATTGTGAATATTGCTTGTAGTGGTACATCCTAGTAATCACAAGTGAATCTTGACCTTTGTTAAATTGAATTAGTGCGCTTTCCACGTTAAAAAAAAAAAAAGTAAAGAAAAAGAAAAAGAAAAAGAAAAAAATATTATTACTGTGTTGAGTAAAGTCACTCCTGGTTCCCTTGTATATGTCGTTTGAGTTGATGTAGAATTAAGATTGTTGACCACTGGTTCCCTTGTATATGCCAGTGTATTGACACTAGAATTCAGACCAGAAGCTCAATCCAATAGGATGCATAGGTTCAGCTTGGCGGTGACCTTCAGAAATATATGGGAAACACCGATCACTTGTTAACATTCTCAAACATCTACTTCTATATCCATCTTCTTAATCTTTTCATTGTGATTGTGGTTAGTCAGATTCCGAGTATTTTGGTTTGTTCGACTTTCTAATTAGAGCTTTATTTACTTATATATGAATTGAATTTGCGCAAGGTACCTCCTCTAATAGCCATTTTGGATTCGTTCATAGATTTGTCACAGGTAGCTGGAGCTGGAAATATAGGTTTTGTAGGTAGATCTCTTGTAAACCTTCACGAGACTAAAACTCGTCCACTAGGGACACCTAAGGGGTTCAAAGGCTTGTTATTTATGCTAAAAGTGACCGTAGCCTCGACGACACAAAGTTGTATGTATGTTTTAGAATTGTTTTGTTTGATTTTCTCGAGGACTAGCAAAGTCTAAGTGTGGGGAAATTTGATAGGTGTGATAAACACCTAATTTTATATCTAGTATTTATGCTTTCTTTGCGAGTTTTCATGTAAATTATGTATCTTATGTGTGAATTTGAGTTATTAGGTAATCTGGAGTCGCACGAAGGAAAATAATAAGAAATTTCCTAAATGGAGCAACAAAAGGCAGAAAGGTAACTTCACAGGAAAATATTATCTGAAGCCCAGTAATGGATAAGGGGATGCCAACTTTTGGGGGGTATTTAAGCTATGAGCATCTAAATCCACCCCGGGTTATAAACCTAGTCGAACTTGAGAGAAGCCATTATTCTCTTATTCCCCAATTTAATTCATTCACCTGGCTGCAGAAATTTGGAACTGTGATTGATGGTAATGGGTTAGGTTCGAATTCAATGGATAAATCAGTGATGGTGCTGTGGTTTCCATGAGTTAAATTAAGAAAGAACGGCTGCAATGAGGGGGAAGAACAAATGGAGAGAGAGAGAGAACAGAAGCTGCTAAATTTAAGAGAATCAGGGATGAATTGATGTTTCTGTGGTGTTACAAATTGATGAAAAAAGATGGGTTTGATGTTGGAAGATGAATGGGAAGGTTTATAAGAAAGAATTTGTAGCTAGGGTTTGAGCAGAAAGTGGGGATAAACTAGATTTTCTTTTGTATATGAAATTATGGTCGAAATTAGTGAAACTGACGTTGCTGCTGTTGATTTGAATGGAGCTGATATGGGAATTAAGCTTGATGCCATGGAATGATGAAGGTAGTAAATTTTAATGGGTTTTTGGCTTGAATCTGAGGAGGAAATTCATGGTTGTTGGTGTTGATTTATGAGATGGAGAAGAACAAGATAGTGGTGGTGATATTCAGGGTGTTGCTGTGAGATCGAGAGATTGGTTATGAGATTCAAATTACAGGGTATGAAGCTAGCAGTCTGGTGTTGCTACTGAAGTTGAATGTGTTGTGGATTGAATTGAAATGATGCAAGTGGTCTACTGGTGATCAAATGGGTCGGCTGGAAGTATTGAATCTGTGGTGTTTTTGCAGGTATGGATTGTAGGAGGACTGGTTGGTGACTGCAAGCAAGAAACTGGTGCTTTGCAGATGGTCCTAATGGAGTGTTAATGCAGTGAACCAAAGTGACAAGGAGTTAGAGGCAGGAGGAGATGCAGTTAGGGACATTTCTCATGGAGAATGGATAATGGTGCTATGTCGCAGGGTTTGGTGACTACTGGTATCATATGGATGTTGTTGTGAAGTTGAGATGGTGCAAACTAGTCAAGAAGTATGAACATGGAGGAGGTGGTGAAGATGCAGTTGGTTAGCCATGGAAGAGATGCAGTTGATGGGATTAGTGGTCACTGCTATGGGATTTAGGTGGAGAAGCTGTTGCAGAACATGGTGGAGATGTGTTGCTGTTGTTGTTGCATGGGATGTTGGCAGTTGTGCATGATTGGTGGTTTGAACTGGAGCTGTAGGAGGATTGCATATCACAAGGAAGTGGAATTTGTTTGGCTTGTAAGCTGAGTGCTGGTGTTTTTGTGAGATTGAGTTAGAGTGATATTGTAGTGGCCACAAGTAATGCTGCAATGAAAAGAGAAGATGAAGTTTTGATGTTGCCATGAGAGGTGTCGTCCTGGAGTAAGGAATGATATTGAATGAACCATATGGAGGCTTTGTTGCTGTCAACAACAGAAATGGAGGAAGTTGTGCTCTTGGTGGGTGCTGTAAAGGAAATAAAACTCAGGTGATAGATTGAGTTTGGCTGTGACAGTGTAGAGCTGGAGGCATTGCAGGGATGGAGAAGGATGTTGAGCTGAGTTTGAGAGATGGTGAATGGAGGTGGTGCTATTGGTATTTTTGGAGGCTACGACGTTGGCCGTTGGTGTGACTGCACTGTCTAGGGAATTGGTGCAGTAAAGAAACATAGTGCCTGAGTTTAAATGGGTTCGCAGGATTGGTTGTACGGCATTGGATAAACGGTGTTCTCAACACCAATTTTAATTAGAAGCAGAGCAGAATGATATGAAGTGGTAATGTCAGTAAGTAAAGGAATTGCAAGTGGAGATGCTACTGAGATGGCTTGAGCTATGGAATTGTTTGATTTGCAGGTGGTTCATGTAGCTCAAGTTGCAAGAAAAGATTCAGATTTGAAGCTGGTGTCTGCAGTGGGTTCTTGGAATGGGGAAGCTGCTGTGGCTAGAAACAAGGGATGAATGCAGATAGTTATGGTTGCAGTTAGCTTGAGAGATGCAGTAGTAGTGATGATGCTGTAAAGATGATGCAATAGGAGTGAGGCACTGATGCTACAATGAATTGATGAGAAGTGAAGATATGGCAGGAGTGGACTGACAGCCATCATGGATGGATTTACCCAGGTGAAATTCAATAATGGTGCAGCACAATAGTTCTGGCTTGTGCAAAGCAACTCAGCCCATCCATCCAAGTAAGATAGCTGATTAAGCTGACTGACTCATTCCCTGACTCAGTGTAGCTTTGACTCGGTTGACTAACGATGACCGTTAGGTCAACGGTTAACTTTAACGGCGCCGTGACGTAATATTTCGTCGACGGGGAAGAAACTCAGGTAACTGGAGGTGACCCTTCTAGCCGGATTCCGTCCAAATTACGACGATATCCCCAGTTTTCCGGCGAGTGTTTTTGGACATAATTTTACACGGGTTTTCTCACTCATGGGCTTGGGTACTTCTATCTATTGGACCTTTGAAGGCTAGACCTAATTTTGGAACAAGAAGAGCTATAAAAGAGAAGACTTTTCTCAAAACACAAAAATATCTTATCTTCTACTTTTGTTCTAGGGTTTACAATATGATAGGGTTTCTTTTTCTCCTTGTTATGAACTCCATGAGCATGAGTACTTAATTTTATTTTTGGTTATGGATTATTTGGATTTCACATAATATGATTCTTTGATTCAATATATTAGTTTTGTCTCATATTTATCGTTTACGATTCTCTGAAAATATAGTTATATGATTGATTGTTAGTTTTGTCAAGTTGCAAATTGGTAGAACTCGTAATCATATCTATTGCTAGTTTAGGGTTTATTATACGGAAAAGTGATAATCCTTGAATACAAGTAGCATAATTGTGAATATTGCTTGTAGTGATACATCCTAGTAATCACAAGTGAATCTTGACTTTTGTTAAATTGAATTAGTGCGCTTTCCACGTTCAAAAAAAAAAAAAAAGTAAAGAAAAAGAAAAAGAAAATAATATTATTACTGTGTTGAGTAAAGTCACTCCTGGTTCCCTTGTATATGCCGGTTGATTTGATGTAGAATTAAGATTGTTGACCACTGGTTCCCTTGTATATGCCAGTGTGTTGACACTAGAATTCAGACCAGTAGCTCAATCCAATAGGATGCATAGGTTCAGCTTGGCGGTGACCTTTATACATATATGGGAAACACCGATCACTTGTTAACATTCGCAAACATCTACTTCTATATCCATCTTCTTAATATTTTCATTGTGATTGTGGTTAGTCAGATTCCGAGTATTGTGGTTTGTTCAACTTTCTAATTAGATATTTATTTACTTATATTTGAATTGAATTTGCGCAAGGTACCTCCTCTAATAGCCATTTTGGATTCGTTCATAGATTTGTCACATGTAGCTGGAGTTGGAAATATAGGTTTTGTAGGTAGATCTCTTGTAAACCTTCATGAGACTAAAAATCGTCCACTAGGGACACCTAGGGGTTCAAAGGCTTGTTATTTATGCTAAAAGTGACCGTAGCCTCGACGACACGGAGTTGTATGTATGTTTTAGAATTGTTTTGTTTGATTTGCTCGAGGACTAGCAAAGTCTAAGTGTGGAGGAATTTGATAGGTGTGATAAACACCTAATTTTATATCTAGTATTTATGCTTTCTTTGCGAGTTTTCATGTAAATTATGTATCTTATGTGTGAATTTGAGTTATTAGGTAATCTGGAGTCGCACGAAGGAAAAGAAGAAGAAATTGCCTAAATGGAACAACAAAGGGAAGAAAGGTCACTTCACAGGCAAATATTATCTAGAGACCAGTAATGGATAAGGGGCTGCCAACTTTTGGGGGGTCTTTAAGCTATTAGCATCTAAATCCACCCCAGGTTATAACCCTAGTCGAACTTGAGAGAAGACATTATTCTCTTCTTCCCCAATTTACTTCATTCACCTGGCTACTGAAATTTGGAACTGTGATTGATGGTAATGGTTTAGGTTCGAATTCAATGGATAAATCAGTGATGGTGCTGTGGTTTCCATGAGTTAAATTAAGAAAGAACGGCTGCAATGAGGGGGAAGAACAAATGGAGAGAGAGAGAACATAAGCTGCTGAAATTAAGAGAATCAGGGATGAATTGATGTTTCTGTGGTGTTACAAATTGATGAACAAAGATGGGTTTGATGTTTGAAGATGAATGGGAAGGTTTATAAGAAAGAATTGTATCTAGGGTTTGAGCAGAAAGTGGGGATAAACTAGATTTGCTTTTGGATATGAAATTATGGTCGAAATTAGTGAAACTGACGTTGCTGCTGTTGATTTGAATGGAGCTGATATGGGAATTAAGCTTGCTGCCATGGAATGATGAAGGTAGTGAATTTTAATGGGTTTTTGGCTTGAATCTGAGGAGGAAATTCGTGGTTGTTGGTGTTTATATATGAGATGGAGAAGAACAAGACAGCGGTTGTGATATTCAGGGTGTTGCTGTGAGATCGAGAGATTGGTTATGAGATTCAAATTACAGGGTATGAAGCTAGAAGTCTGGTGCTGCTACTGAAGTTGAATGTGTTGTGGATTGAATTGAAATGATGCAAGTGGTCTACTGGTGATCAAATGGGTCGGCTGGAAGTATTGAATCTGTGGTGTTTTTGCAGGTATGGATTGTAGGAGGACTGGTTGGTGACTGCAAGCAAGAAACTGCTGCTGTGCAGATGTTCCTAATGGAGTGTTAATGCAGTAAACCCAAGTGACAAGGAGTTAGAGGCAGGAGGAGATGCAGTTAGGGACATTTCTCATGGAGAATGGCTAATGGTGTTATGTCGCCGGGTTTGGTGACTACTGGTGTCATATGGATGTTGCTGTGAGAGGTGTCGGCCTGGAGTAAGGAAGGATATTGAATGAACCAGATGGAAGCTTTGTTGCTGTCAACAACAGAAATGGAGGAAGTTGTGCTATTTGTGGGTGTTGTAAAGGCAATGGAACTCAGGTGATAGACTGAGTTTTGCTGTGACAGTGTAGAGATGGAGGCATTGCATCCATGGAGAAGGATGTTGATCTGAGTTTGAGATCTGGTGAATGGAGGTGGTGCTATTGGTAGTTTTGGAGGCTACTCCATTGGCCGTTGGTGTGACTGCACTGGCTAGGGAATTGGTGCAGTAAAGAAACACAGTGACTTAGTTTAAATGGGTTCGCAGGATTGGTTGTACGGCATTGGATAAGCGGTGTTCTCAACACCAATTGGAATTAGAAGCAGAGAAGAATGAGATTAAGTGGTAATATCAGTAAGTAAAGGAATTGCAAGTGGAGCTTCTACTGAGATGGCTTGAGCTATGGAATTGTTTGATTTGCAGGTGGTTCATGTATCTCAGGTTGAAAGAAAAGATTAAGATTTGAAGCTGGTGTTTGCAGTGGGTTCTTGGAATAGGGAAGCTGTTGTGGCTAGAAACAAGGGATGAATGCAGATAGTTATGGTTGCAGTTATCTTGAGAGATGCAGTAGTAGTGATGATGCTGTAAAGATGATGCAAGAGGAGTGAGGCACTGATGCTACAATGAATTGATAAGAAGTGAAGATATGGCAGGAGTGGATTGACATCCACCATGGATGGATTTACCCAGGTGAAATGCAATGATGGTGCAGCACAATAGTTCTGGCTTGTGCAAAGCAACTCATCCCATCCATCCAAGTAAGATAGCTGATTGAGCTGACTGACTCATTCCCTGACTCAGTGTACCTTTGACCCGGTTGACTAACAATGATCGTTAGGTCAACGGTTAACTTTAACGGCGCCGTGACGGAATATTCCGTCGACGGGGAAGAAACTCATGTAACCGGAGGTGACTCTTCTAGCCGGATTCCGTCCAAATTACGACGATATCCCCAGTTTTCCGACGAGTGTTTTTGGACATAATTTTACACGGGTTTTCTCACTCATGGGCTTGGGGACTTCTATCTATTGGACCTTTGAAGGCTAGACCTAATTTTGGAACAAGAAGAGCTATAAAAGAGAAGACTTTTCTCAAAACACAAAAATATATTATCTTCTACTTTTGTTCTAGGGTTTACAATATGATAGGGTTTCTTTTTCTCCTTGTTATGAACTCCATGAGCATGAGTACTTAATTTTATTTTTGGTTATGGATTATTTGGATTTCACATAATATGATTCTTTGATTCAATATATTAGTTTTGTCTCATATTTATCGTTTACGATTCTCTAAAAATATAGTTATATGATTGATTGTTAGTTTTGTCAAGTTGCAAATTGGTAGAACTCGTAATCATATCTATTGCTAGTTTAGGGTTTATTATACGAAAAAGTGATAATCCTTGAATACAAGTAGCATAATTCTGAATATTGCTTGTAGTGATACATCCTAGTAATCACAAGTGAATCGTGACCTTTGTTAAATTGAATTAGTGCGCTTTCTACATTCGATTGCTTTGATTGACCTGATTTCATAGAACTTAATGCATGTAAGGAATTAAACTTGATTAGTGCTTTTACACGTTAGGTTGTTTCCTTAGATAGAACTCATACTCACATCTTTTAATGTGTTTGTTGATGACAAAAGGAGATTTTCGGGATATTCTTGCGATCAAGGTATCCTAGGGATTTTGATAAAAGTTGAGATTAAATATCAATTCTACTTATTATTTTGAAAGCATGTTAGGGAATGAAAATGAAATCCTTAACCAATATCTCTTCTATTTTATTTGTTTATTTTTCTTTACTTTCTTTTATTTTAGTTTGATCATATTAAAATCAGAAATCCCCCGTGTTATTTATAAGAAACCGAAACAACTTGACAACCTAGTCCTCTCTCACGATCCTTTCTTGCCCTTGCTTCATTTTGAGTAGTAAGAAAGTGTAATTTATTTTTGACGCCTGCAACAGCGATCAGTACCAACAAGTTATGGATATAGATTATGGAGCACTATAATCAGTGCTGGTTTCTGCAAGAAAATAAGATGGATGTAAATCCTTAATGAGTCTATAATTAGTTACAGGTGTATTGCATAAATACCTTGGAGACTTACCTATATGAGTATGGAAATCTGGTCGTTTCCTAAGAGAAGAAGACCGTTCTCTAAAGAAGACTCATGAATCCAGGATATAAACACATGGCCATTAACGTGCTAAGCTATAGAACACATGATTTTATGAAATAAATATGTGTGGAGATTCCAGTTTTATAACAAGGGGTACTTGGTTCAAGACTAGTTTCATCGTAGAACCTCGATAAGACTTTGAATTTCTTACACTAAGTGAAGGTTCAAATCCAAAAGATACCTATCATTTATGTGTTGATTTTAACGATGATTCTTAGTCACAATTTGGATTGAACTACGTTGGCTTGATCCCACTCGGATACGTAGGCAGTCACTAGAGTGATTCAACCACTCTGTTTTTAAAGTTTTTTTTCTTACTTTGATTTTTTGTTGTACTTGAAAATAGGGGGAGAATGTTGGATATTTTCAAGGTTTGCCGCTACGCAGAGTTGAACAGAAGTTTTCATTCAAACTTGAACAGACTCGTCTCTTCCCATAAGCCACCATTGATGGATTTTGGAAGTGTCTGTTGGTGATGAAACGACATAACCAACATGCATGAATATCACTATAAGTAGCGAAGATGTTCTCCCATTCTTCAAATAAATTAAAAACCTATTTTATCTCTTTCTAAAGCATCATCAGAAACCTCTCTCGTGTGTTCTTGATTGGGTCAAGGGGTACAAACCTTGAATCCAATTTTCTATTGTGGGAATTTCATTGTATCCTGAAGGCATTATTTCACATACCTGTTGTAATCTCCAATTGATATTGGGAGCGTAGAAATGATCGTCTAAAAACAATCTATTTGATCCTTGAAAGTCAAGAGTACAACAATTTCTTTGTGTTTATTTCATCCTCTAATTGAACCCATTTTCCAACAATCCTAAAATCCAACATATCCATAGGGAACGACCACTGTGATCCCAGTAGAATTAATCTATACAGTAAAATTAAAATCTCAGAGTATTTGATCAATTCGAAGTCCACATCCCATAGATAAAATGAACATATTGATATCTCAAGATAACCAGACAACCTGACACACTCACGTGAGATCATGAAAAGCCATGAAAATCAATAGCTTCTAAAGATTAACAAAGGAGATCACGAAAAGCCCCAAATAGTCATCAAATGAGAAGTTTCAAATATAACCGCAGTTCCATGGTCACAAAATTCCCCTAAATAGGAATTTTCAAACCCATTTAATAGAGTAAAACTCTAATTGTTTTGAAATTGGATTTGGTTCTCCTCTTTTCATAAACTAATGGTCGTCATATGAATCATCTCGGCGATTATACATTACCCAAATTCATGAGGAAAATAATCCTGTTTTGACTGTAAATCAAAATGAACCAAAATGATCCATGTGTCCACTAACAGAACAAATAACCAAAGACCTCAACATTCCAGAAACTGTATTTTTCAGATGAAAGGTTGCGGCTATCTTATAGAGCATTAATGTTAAATTTCATATGTCCATCATTGTGTCATCCACCACGACCCATTGATCAAACAACGATTCAGAACATGCAC
The DNA here is from genome assembly GCA_023529315.1 of Papaver bracteatum. Classification (NCBI taxonomy): domain Eukaryota; kingdom Viridiplantae; phylum Streptophyta; class Magnoliopsida; order Ranunculales; family Papaveraceae; genus Papaver; species Papaver bracteatum. The sequence continues at coordinate 27,672 of JAJJWX010000533.1, read as the reverse complement.
CCAAAGGGAACCATCAAATAAATCTTATTGACTTGTTTACACTTAATTCCTAAAGGAAGAAATCTCCAAATCCAAAAATATGGAGAACGGTCTTCTTCTCTTAGAGCACTCAAAAATTATAGACTCATTAAGGAGATGAGGATTTTGATGATACTGATGATGCTTAAACAGAAAAGAACACATGCCTAAACAGAAAAGAAATCAGAGAATTTTGATGTGTTTTTCAAATTAAATCATCCCTACTTATAGAGCATTCATGCCTATTGAAGACGTCTCTTTATTCCCAAAAGACACCAATGGTGTATAATGAGAATGGATATGTCTCTTGTAAACCATCAACGATCATCCTAATGAAGATATATAACAAATTTAAGAAAGATTATGGGAACCCGAATAGAAGAAGTCTTCAACAAATCTATGATAGGAACAAAGTCATCCTAAATACAATAGTTGTTTTTATAACTATACAAAAACGGGTTTTGAACGCTAGCCTTTAGCATGTCCCTTAAACAATAGTATTTTTATGGTTTATTTCTATACAATCTAATTTTACTAATTTGTGACTAATAAAATAAGTTTTTGTTGTATTTTTGTGGCATCAAGCGGTGAAAGTGCGCTACTTGAAAGAAAACGGGGAAACATTCACATTTGATGAAAGCTATCACTTCATGGTATATAAAATCTCGGAGTACATCCTGGAGTTTATGGTTGGTGAATCGGACGAAGAATGATAGTTTTAGTGTAGATTTTTTGGGCAGATCTCTATGTAAACCCTCACGAGACTATAACTTAGCAACTCATCCACTAGGGTCTCCTAAGAGTTCAAAGGCTGCTAAGTGCATCCGTGATTCATATGAAAAGGAGTAGTTGAAATGAATGAATTTTTTTTTTTTTTACGAAAATGAAACAAACAGATTATATGTGACGCTACAAAATACTGATTATGAAAATCAGATTTTATCTTTGCATACTTTTACCGATTCGGGATATCCTTCGTGAATACCAAAACACCAACCCACAATCGGTTTACAAGTGCATGAATGTAACCGATTATGTGTAGTTTTTTCGAAAAAAAAATCAAAACTTTTCAGTGGAATGATGTTTTGAAGATCAATTTATATTAGTTGATCTCACATTTAACACAGCTAATTAACACCTAACAACGATAGATTAACACTAATTAATTAAGGATAAAATAAGTGGTAAGAGAATAGTTGATTAAGGACCTTTGTGAAAGAAGGCAGTTTTTGGGCATACAAGAAACATTTTGGGCATACAAATTTTTTTTTCCACCCAGGGTGGAAAAATAAGAGGTAGTGTAATTACTTATATATCCTCAAACAATTTAAATTACTAATATGTCCTTACTATTAATGGTTAGGTTCGGCTTGTACGATAATCATAATATGTGCCGAACATTTTTAGATGCTCTAAAGAAAAATTAATGGTTAGGTTCGGCTTGTACGATAATCATAATATCTGCCGAACCTAGTGCATTTATAAGATTCGGCTCACAATTAAGTTGTGTTTTTAGCCGAACTGTTCTTCACAAAAGCTTCCTGTAAGTGTATATGAACAATTCGGCTTGAAATTTCATGCAATTTCAAGCCGAACCTAGTCACAGAAAGAGATGCGTAGGGTTCGGCGTATTCGATAATCATAATATGTGCCGAACCAATACAAAATTATTAACCCAGGAATGTACATGATCAGGTTCGGCTTATATTCTACTTATTCAAATAGCCGAACAATGTGTTTCCAACAGGTTCGGCGCTTACGAATTTCTAAATATGCCGAACCCTAAACATTTTTTCTTCCAGACAGTTCAGTGTAGGGTTCGGCTTATTTGGACAATTCAAAACGAGCCGAACTAGGTAGGTTCGGCTCTTAATCAACACTTCCAGCTAGCCGAACTGTTCATCCAAACTCGCCGAACCTTAGTGAAAAACACAAACTTTTGATGATTTTAACCTACAAAAGCGAGATTAAACATAAGATATGTTGGAAAAAAATCAACATTCTGACGATCAAAACCAGGAAAAAATCGTAACGAGAGGGCGTAGCTCTTAAAACTACTCACTAATCAGATTTATTTTACCTAATCATTACTATTAACACTAATCCTAAAAGGGCATATTTGCCATAACCAAAAAAAATTGGTTAAGGGGCTTCTAATATTTCTATTTACACTCCTATTTTGTCTTACTTGGTATGCCCAAAATGTTTTTGGTATACCCAAAAACTGCCTTCTTGTGAAATTGCTTCCTAATGACTTTTTTTTGTCTTTCAATAACATTCCACAAATAATTGGCCCAAGCCCCATACTAAAAAGGTATTTGATGCCATTTAATTTAGTGAGAATGTTATTTATTCCCCTACTATCCATGGGTCTATCACAAATGCCCTTATGAGTCTTTATAAGTACCCCTAATGGCATAATTAAAATTATGAATAGAAAAATAATTTACATAATCCCATTTTTAACCTTTACATCTTATATTTCATCTTCTTCATTATTTCTCACTCGATAAAAACTAATGGAACTCTCACCATTTCCATCTCCGTCCCCACTACCATCTCCGTCACCACCACAGCCAACACCACCATCGATGTAATAATTACCATAGATATTTTTATTTTTATTCTTTGTCTCCTCCTCTCCCAAAGACAGCCACCACCACCATCTTCATCGCCGCTGTCGTCGCAACACCTCCTGCACGACATCACCATCGTAACTTCCGCTAAAATTCCAGAATCAACTTTACTCGAATATCTCCATAATCAGATCTCATAAAGTAAGGTTTTTAGATTCAGAGATATAAAGTTCGAGATTTCGGTTTCAGGTAATTTTTGAATTCGAAGATTTGCATGTTTGAACCATTGAAACTTAGTTATGATTTAGTTATTCTTCCTCTACTTATTTCAAACCAGATTCAGAGATTAATTTGATTTTTGGTTTTCAATTTGATAATTTCGAATTGAGATTCAGATTTCGTGTGCATTTGAGTTGAAGATTCGATTCAGTGAATTTTATTATTGAATTGATATGGTCAATAACAATGGTTGGTTAATGTTTTGGTCGTGTATTGGTGGTGGATGGCGGTGTTTTTTTTTGTTGCATCGTTGGTGGTAGAAGTTTCAACAATGGTGTTTTGGTGAATGTTAAACAGAGAAGATGAAATTCAAGAACTGGATCTAGGGTTTCTGGGTTGAAGCTTGTTTGGTGGTTGAAATGGTTTATGTAGTGGTTTTATGTGAGATTGTAGGTGGTGTGAAGAGATTCTTGTGTTTTGTAGGTGGTTGTTGGTGGTGCTGTAATTGGAGTCTGGTGGCAGCGGCTGTAGCGGTGGTTAGTGAAGATGCAGCTGATGTTGATGTTAATGCTTTGTCTTGAATCTGTTTTTGATTACATACAGAGTTCAAGGATGTTGATCGATTCCAGAGATCAAAAGAAGATTTGGGACTGATGATTATGGTGGATTTTGTGGGTTATGTTGATTGCAAAACTAGAAATTTTCAAGTTTGAATTGCAGGTATAACTCATCAAGAACAAGGAATTAGTGTATTCCTCGGTTTGGTTGTTATAGTAATGAACTGAATATGAGGTTTACAAAATGTGATGATGGTACTGTGAGACAGATATGAAGTTGAAATTAAATGTGTGGCTTGCAGGGTTGGTGTGTTGAATTGAAGCAAGTCTTTTAGCTGATAACACATTGCATGCAGATACAGAGAAAGGAGGATTCAGTTGATGTGTGGTTGTGGAATGATTTGTAGCTGCAATTGCAAGTGAATGAACAAGTTAATAAGAAGCTGTGATGGAGATGGAGGTGCTGACTAGTAGTGTAAGCTCATGGTATTAGTTATTTCAGTTGGCAGTGAAGACAAATATCTGATGTGGTTGGTGTTGGTGGCTGTTGAGTTAAGGTGAGGTGTTGTTGAGTTGCAATTGATGAGACTGAGATGGTGAGTGGAAATGGAGTAGTGAGCTAATGAATGAATGCTGAAATTCTTTTTATTACTGGGTTTGTTGAGGTTATAGTGCAGCTGCAGTTAGGAGGTGTAGTTGATGGCCGTGCATTGGTGATATTGATGTTAAAAGGCCAAGAAGATGATATTGCAGGTTTGTTGAGATTCCAATTTGATTGTTTGCACCAATGGTAGAGGTAGTGAATTCTGCCAAGGAGGTGGTTTGTTATGTTATAAGTAGTGGTTTGTTGCAGTGGACTTGTGTTGGATGCGTCAAACTATTGAAGACAACTTGACCAAGTTACTTTTGTTATTGGAGACAACTTGACCTAGTTGCTCTCTTTTTTTGGAGACAACTTGGGAAAGTTGCTTTTACTTTTGAAGGAAACTTGAGCTAGTTGATTCCAGTTTGGAGGAAACTTGGTTATGTTTTTGGGTCCATTCAATCATATGAAATTATATTATAAATATAACTTAGAGTAGCTGCTGGGTTGAGTTGCTGATAATAGTTGTGTTGTTGATGCTCATGCTTTAAAGTCAAGAGGATAAATGAATGCTTAGGAAGTTCAACAGGAACTCAACATGAATTGCAGTAGCATAGATGGAGGATATGGTGCTGTTTGGTGGTGGTGTGAGTTGTGGTGGGGGTAATTGCGAGATACAATATGAACTTGTGTTGGATACGCGCAAACTACTAGGTATGTATATGTTACAGACCATGAAGATCTGTGTAGTTTTATACATCAGTAGTTGTAGTATATCTATTTGGATGTGATTTTGTATGTCATTTTGCATTAACAAACCTGTGGTGCAACGGTAGCACGACTGACTCCATGTCATATGATGCGTGTTCGACTCACGTCGGGTTCATTTTTTGTGTATACTTTTCATAAGTTGGAGACAACTTGTCCTAGTTGCTTCCATATGTGGAGACAACTTGAGCTAGTTGCCTCCATTATTGAAGACAACTTCAGCAAGTTGCCTCTAGATGATGGTGGTGGAGTTGGTGGTTGCTGGTGGTGATTGGTGGCGGTGGATGAAAGTGGTGGTGGTTAGTGGCGGTGGTGGGTAGTGGTGGTGGTTGTCGGTGGTGTACAGTGGTGCTGGTTGTCGGTGGTGGTAGTTGGCGGTGGTGGTAGCTGGCGGTGGTGGTTGGCGGCGGTGGTGGAGGAAAAGTTCAAAAGGGTATATTTGCTATGGGTCTCATAGTAATGGTATATAGATAATGTTACCTTTAATTTATAGAATACTTATTTCGGGTGGGGACCTCCGATTTTAGTCAACTTTATTGTCAACCATCAGGGGTTAGCCCAGTTGGCCAGGAGCCTGACTCTCAAGTAGGAGGTCAGCGGATCGAGTCTCCGCTCACGAGTTTGGAGATCTCATGAAATACTCCTCTTATGTAAATAGTTATATCTTTGTTGTGGGAATGGGCCAGGTCTGCTCAGGGGAGTAGGCTCAGTGGCTACGCTGTCAGGGGGCAAGACGGGCATATGCCAAGTTTCAAAAAAAAAAAAAAAAAAACTTTATTGTCATATTGAATCTACTGTTGTTGATAACTTTTTTCTCTATATACTAGTATCCGGCACGTGCATACGCACATGCAAGATTGATCCGGGTGAAAGAGTGAGTAGGTATGTCCAAAAAAATAAATAAAAGTAAATTACGATTATACCCTCGTTTTTATTTATATCACATAAATTAGGTGCACATTATATAAGGGCAATTTTGAAATTTTAAAATATACAGACTTAAATTACGATTATACCCTCATTTTTATTTATATCACATAAATTAGGTGCACATTGTATAAGGGCAATTTTGGTATTTTGAAATTTACAGCTTCATACACTGTTCATGAACAGCGCCTAATGAGTGTTTTCTTTATATATAGGAATAGATATATGTCACCGCCATTTACAAGAGATTCCATAATAGAGCATTTTAGGTTGTTACGAAGGGTAATTTACTGTTGATAACGTGATATTTTAATTATATTCGTTTTCCCTTTCCTAGTTCTCTATCTTTTGCTATCTCTCCTTGAAAACTTGTTTTAATTAGATGCAAGTTTGGCCATAGCAACAGCACAAAGCACCAAATTTGAAACTTGTACTAGCTAATTATACTATTGACTTGAGTTCGAAATTGGGTAACATTTTTTTTTTTTTACCGATAAAAAACAATTAAAAGACCAAATGAGTAGCATGTGCACGTGAAAACAGTTAAATTCATTTCTGATTATCGTCCTTAACAAATTCACAAACGGGTGATGACAAACCTTATCCCCGATAAAATTAATTATCATTCTACACCATTGTTATAGCATGCGTTGGTTTCTGCAGACTCGAAGTTGTTATGAAGTGGGTTCTATAAATAGAACAAAACATACGCATCGGCAAACGAGTCACAAATTAAACTATTATGTAAGTATAACTTTATATGTCACTATTGCACCATATTACGATAGTTTGCTTAAAACTAAATCGATAATCTCTTGCGATCGAGGATCTCTGTCTTCCACCTCCAAAAATCTTATTGCTTCATATATCGTTAATGCATTAATTCTAACTTTCTTCCACTATAACAAGGACTGTAGCTTTCTTCCCCTTCCTCATCTTCAGTTGACAAATCTATTTCTCCATTTTCCCCTATGTACCTTCCAGATTTAAGTGAAACTAATGTTTCAAAATAACTTACAACATCAGTTATGCGCGAATCGGAAGGAAGATTTGGTGCTCTTAAATTTCCATCATTTGGGTTGAATATGAACAGGGGACTTGTTAATGTCGTATTATCACCAGAAAAAAGAATCTCACCATTCTTAAAATACCATATAAGCCTCATATAATAACTGTCCCTACTTATTCTCCGGTGGTTGATGGCATAACGCTTACTCCAAGATTCTTGGACTCCATACTCTTGCATTACCCATACTACAACTTGAGGTCGACGCTCACATAGAGCGTGATCATAATAATTATGAACAACTTCAATAACACAAAGGCACCCTTCCAACACCCCCACACGGACACACAACCCTTTTTCCAAAGCTTCCCTAGGTAGTTGTATATCATTGGATTTGTTATGGGTGATGTCAAAAGAAGTTATAAAATTGTTTTCTTTTCTTTCACATAACCAATGAAAAGCTCCATTGCAAAGCACCCCAGGTTGTTTCTTATCAACTGTTCCAATTGTTCCGTTAGAGGTATTCTGAATTTTCCTCCACGAATTTGATCCTAATGCATACACTAGGATATCATGACTGCTTGAGGAGTAAAAATTTACTATAGTTACAAACTTATAATCATTAATCTTATAATCATAACCCAAAGCACATTGATAAAAATCATCGAAACGTGGCGTAGTTTGACCAGTTGGTGCTGTGGGTAGTTTCTTGTATTCTCTTGTGGCTGGGTTCCAAAGACAAATCTTAGGTTTATGATCCTGACTTTGAAAGTTTAAGCAAACCAAACCATTACAAGAACACAACAATTCCATATAAGGGTGAGGTATTGATGAAAAGATTGAACCACCTTTGAACATATCATCATCATCAACTTGATCACTTTCACTGAAGGACGCTAATGTTTCATAACCTATTGAGTGCACAACGTATTCGGGACTCATTATTCTGACAGGCGTTAAACTAATAAAATTGTTTCTATGGGGAAAAAGTTTAGCGTGTGTATTAACGAAACTAGGGTTAGAGATTAGTTCGAACCAATGCTTGCAGACAAATTTGCAAATAAGTAATGATTTCACCGGTAATCTTAGAAGGATTCCATAGCAGAGCTCATCTGGAATGCTCGACATATTTCACGCACAGAAAAGTTTCAAGGACTAAGAGCGAGCTTTGATTGAAATCAGAAGCAAGAGACAAAGTGTTTATTTATACACTGATGTGGGACTAGAAACAACTTACTTGACTACCAAGCTAAGGAAAACTTCTATAAAAACGAAATTCCAGTTACAGGAAACCATTACAAACAAGTATTGACTACAAAGCTAACCACAACTTCTATAAAGAAAAACGAAATTCCTGTTACCGGAAACCATTACAAACAAGGAAACTCTTCAAATATAAGTAGACGGAGGCAGTTACAGAACATACCACGATGATCTTGTTCTCCAAATCTCCAGTAGAGTTGGATCGCTCAAAACCATGATCGACAAAAGTTATTGAAATTTGAAATTTACAATGTTAAACCACAAAGGTTTGTCTGTTCACTTTAGACATTATGGACCATTAGCGACAACACCCTTGTGTGCCTTCTGATGCCTTGCCCCATATATGACAGTACTTTGAGAACTGACAATCTTGTACACTTTGAGAACTTAAACTTTCTTGAGTGGTTCGTAATCTATGGCTAATCACTCAACGGCCTAGATTGTTTTACTATCACACAAATTCACTTAATTTGTTGTGATCAAAGAAATTAGTTGGTCGCTCCCAACTTTTCCCTATTTTTCCATTGTCTCCATTAAGATTTTAATGGGCCTCGATAACCGATTTTTTTTTACTATAACCGAATTAAAGCAAAAGGGAAATTTCTTTTGTTTAGAGTAATATGGAGACCATAATTCCCAATATCTATATACCTGATCAAAACTCCACCATTTATGTTTCGGTATAGCCTGATTTGATGTTCACCATATGAGTCATATAACCAATCGTCAGTTCGAACATCTATGTCTTATAGAACTTGTGTGTACATGTGCACTCCAATCCTTACTGCTCAAGCCCTCCACAAGATCGTACTTGAACAAAACTGACGCAGCGGTAACGATAAGAAAGCCTTGAATCCACAAGGTGATGTCTTGAATCCACAAGACAAAGTATTCTGAATCCACAGAACACAAGTGAAACAATCACTTGAAAACAGAAATTTCTGTAATTTTATAATAATAAACTTCAATAATCTTCTTAATACATCAGAATTATTTTTAAATACAATACAGAAATAGGTAGTTTTAAGTAGTTATATAATATATTTATTCAAATTCAAACTGAAACTAAATCTTCCCCCTTAAAGGCCCAGAAAAATAAAGCTCTCATATTAAACGGTGATGAAACCCTCGCTTCCTATTGGCCTAGAAAGGCCTTTTCTAATACGGAAGCTATGGTAAGGACACTTGGCATAACTCTATTGGTTGTAATAATTAATATTTGGTTACAATTTGGATACATCAAACACTTAACTGTCCGTTAGTAACGGTGTTAAGAAAAATAGGTAGACAATACTTATGTTAGAATTTAAACTAGAATTATTTAGTTACATCGTGTTTACACCTGGTTTATGAATTTGATTTGTACCACTAGTCGGAACTGATAATATGCGCGAGGTTGCGTCCTGCCCCATGTGGATGTATTTTTGATTGAAGCTCCTTCAGAAAAATCTGGAGCACGTCACTCTGTCTAGCAACTATAACCATGAGTAAGTCGACAGGAAAAAACTTCACATAAATAGACAGCAATAGATCGTCTTCCTCACCATTCAAACTCCATCACCAGATACAACCATAAGATTCATATTGAGCAAAAATAAAATAACACAGTCCATGAAAGGCATATTTCAAAATATTCTCATTAAGCCAATCATAAAAGGAAACACCATCAGTAAAACTCCTCAAAACACTATCAGGCAGTGTACCCAAGGCTTTCCCGCTATATTAGAAAGGTAAATCGATGCTAACTGGAACAATGTAGAATCCAAGTCGACGTCTGGATGGATTTTTACATTAGGGGTTGCAGCAGTATCTTGGAGTTCCAAGAAAAAGACTTGTATTTCTGATTCAACATTGTTGTCAGAATTGATAGACTTTACTGATGCATGAAAGGAGGCAGAATGGCTTAGAAACCTACTTATGGATATACCATTTTGGAAGAAGCCATCTCCAACAGTCTTGATTAATTGTGATAATCAAGCTACAATCTATAATATCTCTAACAAGATTTATAATGGACTAAGGTCTGTGAAGAAATGGTTAGGCAAATACTCAAGAGAGGAGTAGTTACGGTTAACTTTATTGAATCAAAGAAAAATTTGGCAGACCTATTTACGAAAAGTCTACCAAATTCAGTGTTTTCAATAAAATATAAAGAAATGAGACTAAATTCTGTGAAGGAAGGTTGATCTCCCATAGCAGAAACCCAACCTATGTTGTGAAAAAGATAAACAAGGTTCAATGTTGAAAAGGCGAGGGTACCCAAATATACCTCAAGCTAAAAAATTTCCTACCTATAAGTCCTTTCTCCGAAAGTGATTGTCTGTAGACTGAGTCGAGACAATACAACTAATCGGTTCACACTTCGTGTGATCGTCTATGGATACGAGATCGAGACAATACAACAACGAAGTATGTTACTTTATAAAAAGGTTCGGGCAAACACAATAGGATTCACTTATCAAGTAAATAGGAATTAACATTTGTGTGATTTACTTTAATTACAATAAAAAAAATTATAATGCGGAAATATAAAGTAAATGACAAAGTAAGATTTTGTTAACGAGGAAACCACAAATGCAGAAAAACCCCGGGACCTTGTCCATAATTGAATACTCTCAGGATTAAGCCGCTACACAAAATTACACCTAACTTCGTATAGTTGAGACAAAGCAACTAAACCTATAGTTCACCTAGTTCCGTATGTATTCCCACGCCTCCGACCTATGAATAAATCACGTACTTGGAACAATTCCTTTGGTTCGTATTCCAAATAGTAAAGGAACAACAAATCTGTTTGGTATCAACTCTATTCAACCAAGTGATATGAGTCGGACAAAGGCTCTTCTGTTTATATTAACATAAACTCCTTCATCAGGTCCTTAGATATATCTTATGTTCAATTACTGAAGTAATCGTTAAGATTTTAATCAGAAATAATTGTATTGATGTCGATCTACTCAATTAATCAATCCAATCTACCATAAGGATAAACCGATTATTAATTGGATCCTCTTTTACCGAAACAAGTATTGTGCATACCAAAGATTATAAACCCAAGTCAAATCTTCAATATCTTCTTTGTCTTCAAATCTTATTAAACCTTCAATAAATACCTGCACACAATCATTTGAATCTCTTGTGATCAATCACGCACAGAATGGAGTCTATTAATAAAGGATTATCACAAGATCGTCTTTAGCATTAACAACAGTCTAAAGATCCCTGTCGAAACTTCGATCTAGTTTGAGTGAATCTTATATCAGAAGAGAAGATTCTCAAGCATAAACAAACTAGGTGCAATCAAAGTTCAACCACCGTTAGTCAATCAAATCAATGAAAACAAAAGATAAACCGCAATTATCTAGTATCCCACCAAAGGTACTCATAGAGCTTCTCAATCCTAAAGAAGACTTTAAACTGAGCGACCGTAAGAGATTTCGCCTAATTAGGTTACTCTCCTCTCCGAATAGGCGGCTACATAAGTAACAGTACAATAGGGGAAGTTTACTGTCACGAAGGATTAGTTTTCCATAAAGGCAAACTTCAAGTATTTATAGGCAAGGAATTTTGGACACCAAGGAATTTCCAAAACTGAAAATATTCTCAAAGATATTCAATACATTCCAAATTCGGTTTCCATAATTCCTGAAAATGCTCTGTCCAAAATATTGACCGAAAATTTCCTTGGAATATCTCAACTAGTAAATGCACATCACTAATTCTCATTTTCCATATATAAAATTAAAAACCTTAATTAAAAGATTCTTAACTTATTTAATTTTGATCCTGACTTCCTTTAGCTATTAAGAAATAACTTTGAACAATAAAATATAAACATTACTCTACGTGTTCAAAGTGTGTCAACATCCATACTTTGTAAGTCCCCTTTCATACTTACAACCTTAAAATCGATTTACCACACTTCCAAACAAGTTTAGAATTGGTTCATCTGAATTTCAAGAACTATGTGATTGATCAAATAACATTCAATCACAATCATGGTTTTAACGGTTCTACCAAAATAAGTTTCGGTTCTACCTTCCATGTGAGTATTGTGCATAGTCACACTAGCTTTCCAAAATTTGATTGACTAGGTATTGGGATCGGTTCCACATATATATGGTATCTTACTTATATGTGTTGCACATGTCCATAGGATCGGTTCCTCTTTGCCTAAAAACGTGTTGCGCATTTCATAGGATCAGTTCCCTTTTCTTCTATAAACCTTGTTGCACCTCATACAAGGATCGATTCCCCTTTGTGATGTAATGCACCTCTTCATAGGATCGGTTCCCCTTACCTAGATTTCGTTCAACAAATCACAAATTTGATCATACCATCTCAGGTGATTACTTAAGATCGGTTTTACTAATAAAAGTTATACCAATACAAAAGTCAGGCCTTTGTGAATAGTTCTACCAAAAATACAAACAAATCGTGAATGGTTATACTCAATCACACATATTGGATGTTCATAAGATATGTAATGAATAACAATACCAATAATTCCTGGCGATTTCCTTTTCGATTCACAAACATGTTTATGAACTTACTTCCTTAGAACACATGTAAAACATGTTCCCTATGATGAAATCCTCACCTCAAACCCATACATAATCACAATAGCATTCAAATGATTATGGCGATGTCTTATCTACAAAGTTTAATGGTTAAGAAATAAACCACGTATTGTATTCCTTAATACTATGTCTATCTAAAGTTCAAATATGCTTCGAAGTTTTGTTTTCAATATGCACAACTTTAAAGATATGTTAGGGAATGAAACAGTTCAAGTCAAATATCACAAACCTCAAGTGAAAGGATGATTGTTGTCGTTGTATCTCCTTCCTTCTTCACATCTTTAAGCCTTCGTAATACTCGTAATGTCTCATATCGTAATACTTTCAAGCTAACCTATACAAAGTTGACTTTAGTACATAATCAAACAACCCTGAACATGAGTTTTGATTCACTATAATATGACAACCAAACTTGTCATACCAACGCTTGGTGGGTTCAACCGAGCTATGCTCTAACAAATGTGGTACCAACAAGTTATGGATAGAGATTATGGAGCACTAATATAAAACTTCCCATTTATAATCAGTGATGGTTTTTGAAAGAAAACAAAATGGATGTAAATTGTTACTGAGTCTATAATTGGTTACAGGTGTATCGCAGAAATATCTTGGAGACTTACCTATATGAGTATGGAAATCAGACCGTTTCCTAAGAGAAGAAGACCATTCTCTAAAGAAGACTCATGAATCCTGGATATAAGCACATGGCCATTAATGTTCTAAGGTACAAAACACATGATTTTATGAAATCAATATGTGTGGAGATTCCAGTTTTATCACAAGGGGTACTTGGTTCAAGACTAGTTTCACCATAGAACCTCGATAAGACTTTGAATTTCTTACACTAAGTGAAGGTTCAAATCCAAAAGATACCTGTCATTTATGTGTTGATTTCAACATTGATGCTTAGTATCAATTTAGCTTGAAATACGTTAGCTTGATCCCACTCCGGTACGTAGGCAGTCACTTGAGTGATGGAACCACTCTGTTTTTAAAAGTTTTTTTTTTTTTTTTACTTTGATTTTTTGTTGTACTTGAAAATAGGGGGAGAATGTTGGATATTTTCAAGGTTTGCCGCTACGCTGAGTTGAACAAAAGTTTTCATTCAAACTTGAACAGACTCGTCTCTTCCCATAAGCCACCATCGATGGCTTTTGGAAGCGTCTGTTGGTGATGAAACGACATAACCAACAGGCATGAATATCACTATAAGTAGCGAAGATGTTCTCCCATTCTTCAAATAAATTAAAAATATGTTTTCTCTCTTTCTAAAGCATCATCAGAAACCTCTCTCGTGTGTTCTTGATTGGGTTAATGGGTACAAACCTTAAATCCAATTTTCTGTTGTGGGGCTTTCTTTGTATCCTGAAGATATTATTTCGCGTACCTGTTATAATCACCAATTGATATTGGGAGGGTAGAAATAATCGTCTAAAAAAATCTATTCGATCCTTGAAAGTCATGAGTACAACAATTTCTTTGTGATTATTGCATCCTCTAATTGAAGAACAATTAATTGGGGGATATGGGAATTAATTGGGGGATATGAATTACTTCCCCCAACCCATGGTATGTGTTAAGGGGTTATTTTTGGTTATGAAAATACTAAAATACCCTTCCCACAAAATTAAAATCAAAAACTTAAAATCAAAAAACAAAATCATATCCCCCATTTCCATCTCCACTTCTTATTAATCTTATTTAGGGGTAGAGCTTTGAAACCTAAATATTCCCCATTCCCTTTAAAATTCTAAACTCTCCCCACTCTACATCAAATTCTCTTCTCTTCACTTTGGAAACGAATTTTATTTTATTCGGAAGTGATGAAGATCATGTTGAAAGTGATGATGACCATGCCGGAATTGATTCTCGAGTATCTTAGGTATCATGTTGCATATGGTCTTCATCAATTCCGGCATAGTTTCATCACTTCCTTTTTGAATTTTTTCTACGGTTTTAATCACTTCACTGCCGGCATGGTCAGTTGATATGAAGACCATGCCGGTGTTGCTTTCGGCATAGCATGTTGCTTTATTTTCTATGCTTGGGAAAACAATACGGCGCATGGTCTTCATATCAACTGACCATGCCGGAAGTGGAGTGATTAAAACCAGAAAAAATTCAAAACGGAAGTGATGAAGACCATGCCGGGAATTGATGAAGACCATATGCCGGAACATGATACCGGCATGCTCGAGAATTTCTATCAATGCCGGTATTCAAGTGAAAAAAAATGAACATTCTGGATACTTTTCATCCTGTTCCGGCATAGAAATTTAAGCAAAATACTATGCCGGAACAGGTACCGGCATGCTCGAAAACTAGATTACCATGCCGGTACCTGTTCAAACCCAGAAAAAAATCAACATTATGAAGATCAAAACTAGAAAAAAATCGTAACGAGAGAGCTACGCCCTGGATAGTGGCAAACAATTTTTGAAAATTTCCGACAAATGCCGGCATGGTTTTTTGGTTGAATACCATGTCGGCACCGAGCTTTTTCAACTGCAACAATGGTGAATTCAAAGGAAACAAATCAAATTTTCAACCTCTTAGCAGCAATTCTCTCATCACAATCATCTTCCATTTTCAAAAAAAAAATTCCACTTATTTTTTTTTCCTCTCCTTCTACTCCTCACTCACACAAATTAAAATCAAAACACACACTAAACTATCCCCCAAATACTTAAGCATATACTAATTATTATTAACTACTAAACATGATTAGTGAGGGCTAGATTAGGAATTAAAAAAAATTACATAGGGGTCACCCAGAATTGCTATTGGGACACCGTTTTTGTCCTGTAGCTATATCCCCCAATTAGTTTCCATATCCCCCAATTAATTCTTCTAATTGAACCCATTTTCCAACAATCCTCAAATCCAACATATCCATAGGGAACGACCACTGTGATCCCAGTAGAATTAATCTATACAGTAAGATTAAAATATAAGAGTATTCGATCAATTCGAAGTCCACATCCCATAGATAAAATGAACATATTGATATCTCGAGGTAACCAAACAACCTGACACACTCATGTGAGATCATGAAAAGCCATGAAAATCAATAGCTTATAAAGATTAACAAAGGAGATCACGAACAACCCCAAATAGTCATCAAATGAGAAGTTTCAAATATAACCGCAGTTCCATGGTCACAAAATTCCCCTAAATAGGAATCTTCAAACCCATATAATACAGTAAACTCTAATTGTTTTGAACTTGGATTTGGTTCTCCTCTTTTCAGAAACTAATGGTCGTCATATGAATCATCTCGGTGATTATACATTACCCAAATTCATGAGGAAAATAATCCTGTTTTGACTGTAAATCAAAATCAACCAAAATGATCCATGTTTCCACTAACACAACAGATAACCAAAGACCTCAACATTCCTGAAACTGCATTTTTCAGATGAAAGGTTGCGTCTATCTTATTTGAGATCAAATTAAATAAATCAAATATGGCAATCTAAAATTAATCCATGGACATATCATCCAAGTCAAACAGTAATGTTAAATTTCATATGTCCATCATTGTGTCATCCACCACGACCCATTGATCAAACAACGATTCAGAACATGCACCCAAAGGGCACCATCAAATAAATCTTATTGACTTGTTTACACTTAATTCCTAAAGGAAGAAATCACCAAATCCAGAAATTTGGAGAACGGTCTTCTTCTCTTAGACCACTCAAAAATTATAGACTCATTAAGGAGATGAGGATTTTGATGATACTGATGATGCTTAAATAGAAAAGAACACACGGTTTATGGATTTTGATGATGCTTAAACTGAAAAGAAATCAGAGAATTTTGATGTGTTTTTTCAAATTAAATCATCCCTACTTATAGATCAATCATGCCTATTGAAGACGTCTCTTTATTCCCAAAAGACACCAATAGTGTATAATGAGAATGGATATGTCTCTTGTAAACCATCAATGATCATCCTATTGAACATACAGTTTTTTGGTTAATTAGCCCTTGGGTTTGAATTTTTGGGTTAAAAATACAAGTAAAATATGACTACGGTTGAAATAACCAAGGATCCAAATATATTGTTTGAATATCCAAGTTTGGATATACTACCCAAAATATTAAAAACATTTAATTGTAACCGACCATCGTACCCTTAACCACAATTATATTTGGTTGTTGTTAACAGAAATAGATATCCAGTTTTGATTTTAAGATGCAGACTTGAAACATGAGCTCCAATTTTAGGATCTAATCGATGTTGATTTCCTATCAAACTCATCTCTAATCTTTCCTCAAATCAGTAAGGTTTTTGATTAAACATGAGTTTTACCGGAATCAAGAAATGGAATCTGAAATTCAAGGTTTACAAGTGATTGGACAGTTAGGTTTTCATCGAATTCGCATTGCTGTTAAGAAGTTAAGGCAATGATGGTGATTGATTTCAGAAAGAATCTGAAGATTTGGGTATAGATTGTGGTCGTTGTTAGTTGAGTTGTAGGGAAGGATATATGCCATGGGTTAACAGAACACACAAAATTCTTCCATGGAGACTACATGGAGTAATGTGCAACAAGTGTTTGTAAAACTGGTTGAATATGACCAGTTTGTCATTCCTCTTCTAATACCAGCGAAGTTGTTGGTGCTCGATATTCTTATGGTTAAATATGATTTTAAGGGAATTTTTTGTGTGTTGTTTGAATGAGATCTTAGGTTGGAAATGTGGATGATGTTTGTTTCCGTGAGCTGTTAACGGTGATAGAACGGTTGAATGCAGAGATGATGTTGTGGGTGCTAGCAATTTTAATGGGATCTCAGGTATATATTTTATGTATTAAGATGTGTTGTTAGTTTTTGATTTCTTCCACGCTCTGGGAAGATTAGGTCTTGGCTGTTGCATACTCGGATAGATTAACCGGATTTAACCGGAAGAGCGTCGTCGAAACATCTCGCTAGGAAGAACACAAGTTTGTAAGGTAATTCCAGATGCCATAATCTAAGCTGCAACTTTGGGTTCTGCGCAATTTCCATGATTTACATCATTTTACCGTTGGAGAAACTTTCTATGAATTGATTTCATTTTTCCATTGGAGAAACTATGCATGTGTTAATTTCATAGTAAAGTTACCATTTCTGGTCAAATTTTCATCTCAGAGAGTCCTTACCAGTTGCTTGTACTCTTATGTCCTTGATTTGGTCTCCTTGAAAAATGCCAGTGACGTGCTTATCAAGTTGATCTTCATTCCAACCGTTAACTTGCGAATTCATTAATTCAACAATTCGTAACAGATCATTATTATGTGTTGGATCGTTTGTTAATATTAGATTTATTGATGAAATATACGAGATGCACCTGAGTGCATAATGAATATTATGAAAAGAAAAAAAATTGGTCAGGTTGCACCTGAGTGCATCATGTATATTTTTTCTGATTTTTTGTAGTTCCTCTTAATAATTAAAATGATTCAATTGCATGTGATTATGCATGTGTATGTGGCTTTGAACTTTAAAAAGACATCGAGGAATGTTTAGTTGTGTATATTAAATTGCAGGTGATTAATATATTAAACATAGATTTATCCATGAAATATACAAGATGCACTTGAGTGCACAATGTATATCCTGATAGCGAGATAGGTTTTGGTTTAGATGCACCCGAGTGCATAATGCATTTTTTTTCTTTTATATAAAAATTAATTTTGGTCAAGTTGCACCTGAGTGCATAACGCACATTCCTATAGAAGATAAATTTTGTCCAAGTTGCACGTGGGTGCATAATGCATATTTTTATAGGAAATAAATTCTGGTCAGTTGCACCTAGGTGCATAATGTATACAAGGTCTGGGTTAAAAAAAATGAATTTCATATCAAGAATGGATCTTGTTTTGTAGATATTTTCGAGCCCTTTCCAAAAATATAAATTTTATAAAAATCCGACTTATATTTAAGAAGTTAAGACTTTTCTCGCGATTAATTTTCAATTTGAGTGAGAAATAAATAAGAGAGAGAAAATGATATGCTTCAAAAGAAGCCGATTATGTGTAGTGTTTTCTTAAAAAATATCAAAACTTTTCAGTGGAATGATGTTTTGAAGATCAATTTATACTAGTTGATCTCACATTTAACACAGTTAATCAACACCTAATAACGATAGATTAGCACTAATTAATTATTGATAAAATAAGTGGTAAGAGAATAGTTGATTAAGGGGCTTTGAGAAATTGCTTCCTAATGACTTTTTTTTTGTCTTTCAATAACATGCCCCAAATAAATGGCCCAAGCCCCATACTAAAAAGGTATAGTGGAGCAGGCGGCTTGGTAGGGGGATGATAGGGTCGCGATAGTGGAGCAGGCGGCTTGGCATAGTGTGGCCTTGGCAAGAAGAGACGTACACGGACAGCTAGGCGTGGTGGGGTCGTGGCAAATGGAGCGAATGGCTTGGCAGGGGGGGTCGCGGCAATGGCATATTGGAATGTGCAAGGACGGCTAGGCGTGGTGGGGCCTTGGTATGGCGTGAGTGGTCTTGGTCGTGGAAATTGGTCTTTGCGGGACCGGTTTCCGCTTTTCTTTCCTTGGCTCAAAATTGGAAATCCTTTTCTTGTTCGAACTCCCAAGTATCACGCCTATAAAAAGGATGGCTGGCCTCTCCCTTTGATTCACGCCTTTATTGTTTCTTCTTTTGTTTCTTGGTAGCGGTGAAGCGGGCGAGCGGATTAGGTATGTCTTCTAGTACTTCCTCTGTGACTTGCTTTTTCTTTTGTTTTCTTGTGTTGGTGAAAAACCCTTGTTGTAGGCATACCTTTCCATGACCTTGTAGAAAATGTTGGTGTAAATCCCAGCCATAGGTATGTATTGCTCAAGATCGTAGTAGTACTTAGTCATGAATACCGTAGTAATGTTGACCGCCTCAACTCGCTGTGCAAAGTAAGCACACGATAGTAATTGCTATCCATTTTCCATGAAAACCTAGTTTTTAGGGTTTACTCCTTGTTTTTTGTGGCCTTGGGCATGGTTCCCCTGGTGGGTCACTCCTCCTCGGTTGGACAAGAATTTTATGCTGCAGTGTATGGCCTTGAAACAAGTCGTCTTGTGTCTTGGGTGAAAATAATTTTCGTGCGCTTTCCGTAATAATCTCTCTTCGTATTGTTCCGTTGTAGTTTCTTGGAAAGCGGAAGTACTATGAGAGAATATTTGTTATGACGTCTCTTGAGAAATATTCTGCCATATCGAAGGATGTTGGTAACTCCAAGCCAAACGTGGATGATGAATTATTCACGATAGTCTCTGCCATGAGAAGTCCACTTAAGCATGCGCCACTGCTTCTGACCGGTTCGGAGAGTGAGGGAGGGGACCGGTCGGTTCCTCCCGGAAATATAATACAGTTTTGCCTTCAGATAAAGAGTATTCCGCCTCTCTTATTGATTTCAAAATCCCAGTGAGTCCATTGCGTTCATTTGATAAATGGGTGCACTTTATGATAAGTCAAGTGTGCATAAGAGCTAATTTGACCAAGACGCAAATCATTGATGTTGTCGCAGCCTCTGAATCACTTCAAATTAGGAAATACATCCCGAGTTTGGTTGCTTTCATCTCCATGTGGTTTCCAGATACTCACACGGCCATATGTATGTGGGGAGAACTGACCATATCCTTAGAAAGTATGGCTATCCTGCTGAATCTTCCCATGACAGGAAACTTTAACACCAAGTTGTTTGATGATGAGGAAAAAATGCGTATCGTCCTGGT
Organism: Papaver bracteatum; assembly: GCA_023529315.1. Classification (NCBI taxonomy): domain Eukaryota; kingdom Viridiplantae; phylum Streptophyta; class Magnoliopsida; order Ranunculales; family Papaveraceae; genus Papaver; species Papaver bracteatum. Next base: position 7,444 of record JAJJWX010000533.1, on the reverse strand, counting down.
TGCGAAGTCGAAAGGGTTTGTCCTAAAGGAGAATGATACGAAGTGTTTCTATGCCTGGTGGATGTCTCAATGGTTTCCCGATGGGATGGCAGCGGATCAGAAGAATAGTACACTCCACGTCGCGGCATTCTTGGCTCGCTGGTTATCCCGGGATATTTTCGATGATGGCTCTAGTAAGAAGGAGATAAGGATGGAACTCATCAATTTTGTTATAAGATTAGCGAAAGGAGTCGTTCTCCCAATTGGCGGCTTGTTTCTCGGTTCTCTGTACACACACTTGGATCATTTTGCTATGGACATGCGTGCTTCATACGGATACATGAAAGTGGATTCATATGTTCATTCTGCTGGCATGTTTTTCCATTGGCACACGTGAGAATTAGGGTTTATCTTGTCGTAACCCTAATTTGAAAAAGATACCCCGGTAATTATTTAGAGAAACATTAAAGGTTTCAGTAAATGTGCCTAGTAAATGCTTATTACTGTAAATGTTGTGACATCACTGTCTGCTAGGATTCAGTGTTTTACGATTTTAACCCTAAGCTAAAAACCACCATCAACAACTATATAGACTAAGAATATGCACATGTGACATTTCAAGCTGAGTATATCTTGCTTATCTATTTCTCGAAATGGGTGTTATTAAAGCTTTCTCTTTATCCAAGTTCATCTTTGCCTAGTGACGAAAGTCATGTTATGTTTCAATCACTTTGGAAATCGCTCTGACGAAAAATAGTTTGTGAATAACAACTATATAACGCCCTCTGAGAATGTTACAATGATTGAAATGAGAGTTTAGACTATATAACCATTGTGGGATATAAACATTGTTGTGGAACACATATATGTATAAGTCCTTAGCACTTGAACAGAACTTTGCGAATTTTGTTGATCAAGTGGAACTGGAACCTGAGCAGTCAACTCATTCCGCGAACTGGCGTAAGTTCTCGAACCCGAGAATATCTACTGAAGTTGAAGCTCAAGTGCAGTCCGCGAATTGACAGAAGTTCTCATCCCGAAAAATTCTGCTGGAGTTTATTAACTTCAACCGGTTAGCTTGAGTCCGTGAACTCAAGAGGTTATGTCTGAAAACGTTATTCGTAAACTTATCTTAAATTACTAAGGAATGCTTTTGCAAACCGTGGATTTATAGTTCATGAAATGATTCGAGTGAATCACATCATTTTTGATTCAATTATGTCTCTTGTAATACTTGAGATCTCATAGCAATTGAACAACTCTCTAACTAGTTCATTTGAGTCACTTGGACTAGTTATGGTGAAGAAGAATATGGTTGATATGGAAGTTATCATTTGGCTAACCATTTGGTTGACTATTATTGAACGGACCATTGTACATGTTTGGGTACGGTTACACAAACCCAAAACTTCAAGTATATGTGTGTATGACAAGATAAGTTTTCGATCTAATGGTTGAGAAATATTAGCTTGTATCTAATCAGGTTTTCATCTAACGGTGAATACTGAATGCTTTGTTATCAAGCTAATATTGATTGAAAACCCTGATTTGAAATACTATATAAGGGAGAAATCTAGCAACTTGGAAACCTAATCCCCACACATTCTGTGTGATACTAGTTTGCTAAAGCTAGAGTCGATTCTCCTTTAACCTTTGGTTTTCTTCTTCTAAAACCAGGTTAACGACTTAAAGACTTCATTGGGATTGTGAAGCCATACCGATACTACATTTCTTGTATTTATGTAATCTAATCTTGCTCTTTCTATCGTATGAGTACAATTGTAATAATTGGCTTGAGATTTTTATTTCCAATAGGCAAGATAAAAGTAGTCACAAACATCTTCGTCTCATTATTTGTGACTCATCAATAATATTCTTCGCTGCGTCGATTAAGTTTATTCTGAGGTGATTGATGAAACGAAGATGTTCTTCGGGAATATAAGTCTGGTTTTATCGATTGGTTCATGTTCACCTTGATTTATCAAAATACGGAACACAACTTGTATGTTTATTCATGGGAGACGAATTTATCTATTACCTGTAGACTTTTCTGTGTAAGACAGATTTGTTTATTAAAGTCTTCGACTTTGGGTCGTAGCAACTCTTGGTTGTGGGTGAGATCATCTAAGGGAATCAATTGCGCAATATATTGCTGGGATCAGAGGCGTAGGAACATAATTGTACCTTGGATCAGTGTGAGATTGGTTGGGGTTCAACTACAGTCATACCGAAGTTAATTTGGAGTAGACTAGTGTCTGTAGCGGCTTAATACAGTGTATGTTTAATCTGGACTAGGTCCCGGGGTTTTTTTGCATTTGCATTTTCCTCATTAACAAAATTCTGGTGTCTGTGTTATTTCTTTTATGCATTATATTTTTATATAATTGAAATAATACAGGTTGTGCATTGTTTAATCAATTAGAATATCCGACCATTATTGGTTGTTAATTTAAATTGATTGGCACTTGGGTATTGGTCTTTGGTAACATCCAAGTTATCTATCTTTCATTAAGACTCGCGAATCATATTTGCTTGAGTAAATCAAATCGAGAGATTGAGATAATAACTCCTTGAGTATTTTCTATTGATTGAGTCTAACTGTCTAGTTGATTCTCTAGAAAAAAAACTCGGAGTTTTCCATACAGATTACTAATCGAAATATTGGGTGAGGTTGTTAGACCCACGCTTTTTCACCTTTGCATCTTGTTATTATATTATTTATCTGCGATCATGTGAATTTAATTTAGTTTGTTCCACTTATTTTATAGGACCACAAGAAAGCCTTTCGTGTTTGCCGCCATCAATATAGTGATCCATGGCCACTGGAGTTACAGTCTCCCCAAGTTGGAGCAATAGTCAGAGCATCTGGGTTGTATCCCGCGGTATAAAATTATATGGCCAATGATCCCGTCAAGGTGAACTGCTTTTTGGAGAGGTTTTTTGGTGAAACTGATACCATGCATTTTCCATTTGGCGAGATGACCATTATCCCTAAATATGTCTAAAGGATAATAGGTCTTGGGGTTCTGGGGAAATCCTTCATGACAGGAGATGAGTATAAGGAACTAGGATGGGACAAGATCTCCGAGCTGACTAAAAATTTGTTAGGTTGGGATAGGGATACGACTTTGTAAAATGTGTATAGGACAACCCGTTCCAATACAAAGACCATCACATTCTTCAATCTCTTTCGATTGTTTGGGAATACGAAGGACAATGAATTGACTCCCGAAGAAATTCAGCAAACTGCCGCTGCTTATCTGTTGCACGCCTTGGGCTCCGTTATATTCCCTAACGCTAATGGTAACATGGTTCATCTGAGTCTCCTTCAATACTTGGATCCCTTGGATAGTGTCCATGAGTATTCATAGGGCATTGCTTTCGTGGTACACTTCTTTGCAGAAATGCGTAGATCTTCTAAGGCGAATGCCCGTAAATTTAATAGTTCTCTCACTTTAATTCAGGTAGAGTCAAGTAGTTATTTTGGAACTTATTTTGTAGGCTTATTTGGTTAGTTTCCAATTACTTTGTCAGTAATTTTTTCTCTTATACATTACATTGGCATAGGTGTGGGATTATGAACACTTCTCGGAGTTCTTCAAAGGGTATAAATGATTGAGTACTTTTCCTTCTTATGAAGACCGTCAGGCTCTAGCTCAGAAATACGTCTTCAACGCTCGCCCGAAGCCGAATAACGGGAAACAGTTCTTCGCAATGAGATTGGCTTTCGACTCCATGTCTTTCCAATATATTGTGTTTGACCCATATAGGAATGCCAGAGGAGTTCACTTTCAAAGGCATGATGATGTTTCATTTTACAACGGACCCTTATTTCATCCAATAGGATTTGTTATGCACAACCCTCACCGTGTGATTCTCCAGCTTGGGTACAAGCAGAAAGATCTTAGGGATACATCTTATCAGAAATTCTCTCATGACTTTCCTCAATGCCAAGCAAATGAGAACAATATTTTGGTAGTTTACAACCCAAGTCCAATTGCTGCACATTGGAGTGAAAGGGTAGAACGGGGACTGGTTTTTGATAAGGTTGGTTGGAATTCGGTGGAAAACGGTTATGAGACAGAACCAAAGTTTCTCATAGGTCATCAGAAGTACTCGCATCCTTATATTGTCCGCCCAGATATCATAGAAGTTCCTCCACAAGCACCACATCCAGACACAACTGCGGATGAACTTACTGTACCCAGACTAACTAAGATACTCACGTTGTTGGTATGTACGTCGTTTTATTTTCCTATTCCTTTAGTCTACATCTATGAACTTATATAGGGAAACATACTAAGAACATGTTTAAAAATATGACAACAGTGTCAGAGGATCGAAAACTTGGGAAAGTTCTTTAGGATAAAGAACAAGAATGGAGAGGTGTTGACCTAGAAATAAATGGAGAAAGTCGAGCAAAAGATAGACAAAATTCAAGATCCGGAGGCCAAAGAATTGTGGGACGAAAAGAAGAAGAGGGTACACAAGAAACCCAGGAACGAGTGATCGTGTGTTTGTTTAACAATGTGGCATTGGTTTATGTCTGTTTATTTTTATGTCTTGAACAATGTGGTATTAGTTTATGTATGTTTATGTTTATTTCTTGAACAATGGGGTATTGGTCTAGGTCTGTGTATGTTTATTGTAAAGACCCGTAAAGCACGTCAATGCTATTTGACTAGTCAAGAGATGTATTAGCCGCTAATGACGTAATTAATTAAATATGGACATTAATTAAATAAAAATTTGGACATGAGACTAGTACCGTTGGATATATTTCAAAAAGTTATGTGAAATGGATAATAAAAATGCGCAAATCAGATACCGAACGAAGAAAATATTGCACTCGGAAATTGGATGATGAAGTTTGACAAAAACCAACCGGTGTTAACTCGGACGTTGACCGGACATCCACATCTTTTAGTTGGCTAGCCCTTATGAAACTCATCAGATGTTAATAGTAAAATTTACAACTAAATCTAATTGATGGATAACTATATTTGGATTTTAATTAATTAATAGCAAATTAGTTGGATTAAGTGAATAGATATTTTGTACGTAGAGTTCTCCTCCCTTATTTTTAGTTGGTGCTGTCGATACTAGAAGGAAAGGAAGTTAAGGAGGTGCTGTAAGTGTGTTAGAGAAACAGAGGGGTAAAGAGAGATTATATTAATTAAGTGAATAGAAATTCCAGAGATGATAGAAAAGAGATGGTAGTTGTAGAAGTTTTAGGTAGAGGTAATTGTGATATATAGATGGTGTCGGAAAAGAGAGTTATTCCTAGGCAATTCCTAAAAGAATTCAGAGAGGATTGGAGAGAGTAGCTAAGAAGGAATATAGAAGTAGAAGTTGATAGTGTTGGTAATAAGAAGATGATGATAGTAAAGATAATCATGAAGATGATGATAAAAATAGTTAGAATCAATCTAAATATATTTCTTGAAAACCATGATTTTATGTGAAACTTGTGTTTCTGTCCAAAGTGTATAGGCCTTGTTAGGTACCATAAAGTAATAATTGGTCATAGCTCTATTAACATAAATTGTATATTATTACGTGTCGTCTATGAGGATATGAAGTTTGTTTATTTTGGTTAAGTAACGAGTGAGTTATGGATGCTTGAATACTAGTCGACGAAGCTGAGTTTCAGTGTAAACAGTCGCGATTAGTCATAAGTAGGAGCCTTTGTAGGTATGTTTAGAGTCCAAATACTGGGAAAAATAATCAACTCAAGGTGGGGAAGATGACTGCCCGACTCAGTTGGACCGTCTGACTCGGTGTGAGTCAGACTAAACGAGTCATGAACCTGGTTTACGGGTCGGGTCATGGGTTGACCCGATGGATCAGTCAAATGGTAACGGGCCGGACTAGTGGGCTGTGCCGTATCAGACACTTGAGTTTGGGCTTAGGGCCAGAAATAGTATTTTGAGTATTTGGACCATTTGTGCTCCGAATTAGCTTTCGGTTTCTTCTGTAAAGTTGTAGGATTTTTCGAGATCTTTCCGATGACATCCAATTTGACCCTATTTTGATAAGAAGATATTATTTTATACCAAAATCACTAATTACTAAGTTATGGAACTATTAATAGAATTAGAGCCATTAGTTATTCCACTTAGTCTATAACTAGAGAGACTTGTATGAGATTATGATATGAACCTTATATCTAATTTCTTAGAGTACTTGTGTGATTAACAGTTGGTCGTAATTAACAACTAACGAATCAGAGGATGAGCCAATGGATTGTGGATTTCTAGGTAGGCGTGGTCTGCCTTCAATATCAGGTGGGAACTCTGTAACCTTCTTGTAATCATTAAGTTTCTTTTATTATGCGAGCATGATGTGTCATTACTTCTTATGAGCATATTTGTATGTAAAGGATTGGGTATGTTGTGTAATATGCATTGTGAGGATTCTCCAAATGTTATATCTATTTTTATGCTTATTATAGCCCAGATGAGGCAATATCGTTATATAGGGGAATATTACCTTTTACAATTTCGTGTGAGAATCCATTCGTTTTCATATTATGCTTGATTGCAAAACCTTCGGGACTTATGATGGTAGATTCTTGAATCATGGTTTGTATGGGCTCTCCGTGTGGATGGGCTATTATTAGAGTATGGAGTTATTCTGCTTTCGCCTTCTCCAATGAGTTTGGCGAGGTCTGAGTGACATATTTTTGGTTTGTTCTTGCTTCACTTTTGTGGATTCATCCGGTGGTGGTCTTTCACGGATATTGCCACTATGGAAGCAATATCTGAGGAAGTGGAACTAGAATGACCTTTCTTTTATGTATGTTATATTATGATGCTTGCTGTTTGCTGACTGAATAATTTGATGTGTGTTTGAGTAAAATCCCCGCGAGGAGTGATTGTCGTCTCCCCATAGCTCCTTGTTAAGTCTTATAGCCCAGATGAGGCAATACATATCGTTAAGACCCAGATGAGGAAATATTATATCGAGGTATTTGGGGAAATTACTCTTATGCATATTATGCACGATGACATGTTTAAATTACTACTTCTTTAGAACTGTGAAGAATATTAGTGATTACTTGAGAGCTACATGTTTCCATTGAGCCCCCATTTTGGGATGATGTGCTCATTCGTTTCCACTCCAGTTTCAGTATTCAAAAGAAAAGGCGCATGTGAAGATATTCGTTTCTGTAGCGTAAAGTTTTCATCGAATTGAAGATGTTTATTTATATTTTATATATGTATACTTTCTCTGTAAACAACACGTGGTTATATTCGTACCATATGAGAGATCTGATCATTTATATTGTACCAGAGTGTATGGGCTTGCTTTTGGGCTTAGCTTTTGTAGCTGAAAATCTTAAGATCGATAGTCTAGATTTTATGCTTCAATCAATCAATCTGTAATCCTATTAGCTAAGCAGGTTTAGTACTTGGGGCGTCGCATTTATGTCTTGAAAAATCTGAGTGTCTTGCTAAAATAT
>JAJJWX010000532.1:0-15443 GCA_023529315.1 Papaver bracteatum | reverse complement strand
CACTACAGAAAAACCTCATACACTACATTTAAAAAGAGTCGTCATAACTCTTTGACGACCTTTTTCATAAGGTCGTAGAATGGAGGTTGTAGAAAGTCTCATCATTTCAACGACTTCTTCATAAAACGTTGTACACATAGTTGTCATTTGGGTTTTGATAACTATTTTCCTTGGTAGTGAAAAAATTCGATATCATCAAAATACCATATCAAGACACTTGTTTAAGGGTAGTGAAGACACAATATCCTGACTCTTCCTAGGCGTAGTGAAGATGCAATATCACGACTTTGTTAGGCGTAGTGAAGGCAATTGAAGATCACGATGTTTAGGTTTTGTGGTATACCGGGTATTACATTATTTCACAACTCTTACAAAGTGAAGCAGTAAATTTTATTACAACTCTTCTCTGGAAGCAGCTGAAATGATTTCAACAACTGTGGTGAACAGTTGTCAAAATATTCCAAAATATTAAAAAAAATTAAAAAAAAAAATTAAAACCTATAATCACATTTGGAATTTCCATTAGGAAACAATTACATTTAAATTAAATCCAAACACCTAATAATATACAAAGGAATAAAAGTTTTGACTATTTTGTTACATACAAAAATAATAGAACCTTCATACCAAAACAACTAAGACATGAAGGAAAACAACATTTAAGGTTCTGGAGAACTAGACTTGCTATCGATGCTTTTAGCTGGAACTCAAACCTGACGCTACATCTTCCGCGTGTGTTGTACCCGAAAGGAGTACATTTAAACAGGACACACTATGAATTTGAGGCTGAAAAAAGGCTGATTCCTGCAAAATTCAAAAAGTAAGGTCAAGACTGGCACCTATAAGAGCCACTATACTATGCTTATTTATTTATACATCTACAGTTGCAGGATAAGCTTTCAGAGTACCTTAAAGCAAGAAATAGGAGAGTTCAGAAGATTTGGTGGTAAATATCTTGTCTGGGCCTAATGGTTGTGCCAAACATCCACTGGATATATCAATGTATCTCGCAGCTTCAAGGATGAAAGCAATGCTTCAGGATTTCCAACCTCCATGGCATCGTTGAACCACTCCATAATATCTGGCGATTCAAAAACATGACTAGACAATGCTTTAATATGCAACTGCAAGACAAAGGGAAGTAGTTAATAATATAAGATTAATCTATAACAACATTAAATACACACACGTTCTCCCACCACCAAAATGAATACCTATTTTCCATAGGCAAGTTAATCACCTTCAAGCTAAGCTCTTTCATCTTGATTGAACAATTAATTGATCTCTTATAAGCAACTGTGTAGAGTAGCATCAGCTTGTTTTTGAACTAAATAACCTCTAACAAAAGCTTGCAACTTCACTAGTCCTTCAAGAGTCCTGTAATAAAAACACAAGTTAGTATCCAAATGAATCCAGCCAAGTATTAATGAACTAACATAATTTTGTAGATACCCAAGTCACCAAAATGAAGGATAAAGCATCGAACAAATAACACTAGAATAACCCAAATCGGAAAGAAATAATGGAAAAAAAAAATATAGTACTTACAAAACAACCTCTATAACTAATTGAATCCTAATAGCAGCCTATTTCTCAGTACTACCATTAAACAAGGTAACTCCCCATAAATAGTAAGTCTACCAACAACCATCTTTGCTTAAAATGATCCGAAAAAACATAGCAGAGTCCTGCTTAGAAGAAATTCCCAAAAAGAAACGATAAATAACAAGTGGTAAGATGCACTCTGCCTATTGTTATGGTTTTCTTTTACCATATTGAAGACTGATAAAAATACAGTAGAGGGATAAAATAGGAAAATGCAACTAGAAAAACTCGGAAAATTAGAGATGGTAAAACAATAAAACATGTCAATACCTAGAGATTAACTGACTCGCATTATAAAACATGAAACTATGCTCTGAGAAAGATCTGAGTAATCTAACATTAGATTGATTTTATTTAACTTTTATTTGAACATTAGATACAATAAACTGACTCAATAATTCCAATAAACTTGATTTGAACATTAGATACATTTATATTTCTTTACCTTTTTGTACCAAAGACAAAGCAAGCTTCTTAATGAGTTACTTAATGCAACTATAGTGAGCTACAAAAAAGAAACTAAACATCCAATCAGCCAAGCAAGGTGTATAAAGCAAGCATAACTTAGAAAAAGAATCAACCAAGACAAATAAAACACTGATTTTATAGGCAAAATCATCAACCTGAAGTGCATAACAAACAAACAACATTATCCTTAGGAAAGTTGTTCTCCTTCTTCATTGAGTCATTATGAAATCATAATTCAAGCAAACAAAAAAAGTAACCTAAAATCTCAAAACAATAGAAAATAGAGACTACAAGAGGAACAACACATACCCAATATTTCAAGACAAAAAACCCAACTAAAGGAAAACAAGAAATAATATGAAAAGAGATTCTAACTCAAATGGAGTTTAAAGGACAAATTCAATTACCCATTCAACATATAAGGAAAAAAATAAAGAAGAAAAACCCAAACTTTATTTGCACAACTAGAAATCTCAACTCTTCACCGATCATAAGAGTTGAATTAGTCAAATAAATCAACGGTTTAACAAAATCCCTAACTTAAAAGGAAGAGATAAAAAACAATTTCAATTGAATTAGACTCAAACTCCTCAAATCATCATTGGAGTTAAAATTAGTTACAATCTCAATTGTTGAACAACATATAAAGATAGTAGATCTCTCTCCATCAAATATAACTAATCATCACCTATTATACAGCTCCACTTATTTGAATCATCTGTCTGCGTGAAGCTCATTGAACTTCTATATAACAAAAATAACCACAAAATTGAAAGTTCAAGATGAAATCTAGATAATTAAACCAATTGATCTACAAAAAGAAAACCCCTAAATACTCAAAAGAAAAACCCACCTAATTTTTTATGAGCCAAAAATCAAAACCACTAATTTCAAAAGAAAAGTACAGAATAAAACTAAAACGATAACCCATACTTTCCAATCCTGAGATGAGATTCAACAGATAGAAATGCAAAAATGAGAAACACCGAAAAAACAAGAACATTGGAAACAAATTGAGTTTCTGATTTCCTTGAGAAACAGAAATGGAGAAAGAGTTTTCTTTACTTTACCGTTGTAGAGAAAGAGAAAGATCATGAAATGAAGGCCGATCGAGAAACCACAAATCTGAGGGCAAGAACAGATTTGATTTGAGAAAGAGGAAGAGGCGGAATACTAAACATGAGACTCTCTTAGATGGATAGAGATAGAAAAGAAATTTTAGGGTTTTTTTCTTTGGAATAAGTGGTGATTTTTTATCTACTTTTTCCTGAAGCCATACGTGGTGACATTTGGTCCGTAGAATTATTTTCTTATTATTATCTTCTTCTTTTTCTCGAAAATTAAATTAAAAAGCTGAAATTTGTTTCATAATAAAGAAGAAAAAATCATGCTTGAGAAAAAAAAAGAAATGAGTTCCACTCGCTAAAAGCTAACCATAAATTGTACATTCCTATCCATTTCATTTGGGATAAAGAGTAAAATAGTTATTTTATACTTCCTCCGTTTCATTTTAGATGATATTTTTGGATTTTTCAAAAGATTAAGAAATGGAGAGATATGAAGATTTTTTATATATACCTTACGAAAAGTCTTCAAACATTAATTGTTATTAGATCATTTAAAAATAAACTTATACTTCCAAGACAAAAAGTAAGGTGTTATTGTCGGTTTGTGAAAAAACATGAAAACTTTCAAGTATTGTGGAACAAAAAACAACCCTAAAACATCATCTAAAATTGAACGGAGGGGAGTACATTTTTAAATTGATGGCAAAATTGTTATTTTCATCAATTTTCATGTCAAGGGTAAAATTATCATTTAAAAAAGTGGATAAGGGGTAAAATGGATATTTTAGCTTCACCTTAAGATGTGTGACAAAGATTAAACTCACAAACGCCCAAATCTCAACATATGGGGAAGATTGACTCATCAACAAGAGGGGGATCAAAAAGATGAGGCTTCTAATCCTGATTACGAACCTAATCCGACTTAAAGGTGTGTTTACACCTGCATAGCTAGTCTAATTATTAAGGCGAAGCCTTTCCTGATTGGAAGAGGTGTAATCTAAAGTGAGAAGAGGGCATAATCAATCCATTGTAAGCCTTATCCTAGTTGAAGACGTAAAATCAAGGCCAATAAGGCCTAATCCAACCAAGAGGTGCAAGCCACCAAACATAACTAGTATAATTAGTGAGACAAAGCCTTTTTCATATTAAAAAGGTGTAATCCTGTGAGAACAGACCAAATATCCATTGTAAGCTTTATCCGAGTTGAAGAGGTATAATCAAGGCACACGAAATTTGGATTTGATTGTTTTTTAAAGCTTTTCATTACATAACCCCTAAAGTCTTTAGGGTCTTAAGTGAATTATTATAGAGTTAGACCCTGAGTTTCGTTGGGATCTCAAGACGAAATATATCGAATTGAACATCACAGTTCAAAGAATACTAGAGTTAGACTCGAGGTTCTCGCTCGATGATCCAAGACGAAATATATCAAAATTGAACATCACAGTACAAAGATTACTAGAGTTAGACCTAAGTTTCTCGTTCGATGATTTGAAGACGAAATATATCAATTAAAGATCACATGTTGAAAGATTACTAGAGTTAGACCCGAGTTTCCTCGCTCGGATAAACTGATCACAAATATATCATAATTGAACATCACAAGCTCAAAGATTACTAGAGTTAGACCGAAGTTTCTCGTTCGGATGATTTGAAGACGAAATATATCATAATTGAACATCACATGTTCAAAGATTACTAGAGTTAGACCGAAGTTTCTCGTTTGGATGACTTGAAGACCAAATATATCAGAATTGAACATCACAGGTTCAAAGATTACCAGAGTTAGACCTGAGTTTCTCATTCGGATGAACTGGAGACTAAATATATCATAATTGAAAATCATAGGTTCAAATATTATTAGAGTTAGACATGAGTTTCTCGCTCGGATGATTTACAAAAGAAATATATCATAATTGAACATCACAAAGTTCAAACATTACTACAAAGAAGACTCTGAGTTTCGTTGATGAACTGAGACGAAATATATCGAATTGACATCACAGTGCAAAGATTACTAAAGTTAGACCTCGAGTTTATCTTTAGGATGATCTCAAGACGAAATATATCGAATTGAACATCACAGGTTCAAAGATTACTAGAGTTACACTTGAGTTTCTCGTTCGATAAAATGAAGACGAAATATATCAAAATTGAACATCACAAAGTTGAAATATTACTAGAGTTAGACCCGTGTTTCTCATTCGGATGAAATGGAGACGAAATATATCAGAATTGAACATCACATGATCAAAGATTACTAGAGTTAGACCCGTGTTTCTCATTCGGATGAACTGGAGACGAAATATATCAGAATTGAATATCACATGATCAAAGATTACTAGAGTTTGACATGAGTTTATCGTTCGGATGATCTGAAGACGAAATATATCAGAATTGCACATCACAGGTTCAAAGATTACTAGAGTTAGACCCGAGTTTCTCGTTCGAATGATCTGGAGACGAAATATATCAGAAATTAACATCACAAGATCAAAGATTACAAGAGTTAGACCTGTGTTTCTCATTCGGATGAACTGGAGACGAAATATATCAGAATTGAACATCACAGGTTCAAATATTACTAGAGTTAGACCCGAGTTTCTCATTCGGATGAAATGGAGACAAAATATATCAGAATTGGACATTACATGTTCAAATATTACTAGAGTTAGACATGTGTTTCTCATTCAGATGAACTAGAGACGAATTATATCAGAATTGAACATCACAGGATCAAAGATTACTAGAGTTAGACCTGAGTTTATCGTTCGGATGATCTGAAGACAAAATATATCAAAATTGAACATCACAGGTTCAAAGATTACTAGAGTTAGACCCGAGTTTCTCGTTCGGATGAACTGGAGACGAAATATATCAATTGAACATCACAAAGTTCAAAGATTACTAGAGTTAGACCCATGTTTCTCATTCGATGAACTGACACACGAAATATATCATAATTGAACATCACATGTTCAAATATTACTAGAGTTAGACCCGAGTTTCTCGTTCAGATGAAATGGAGACAAAATATATCAGAATTGGACATCACAGGTTCAAAGATTACTAGAGTTAGACCTGAGTTTATCGTTCGGATTATCTGAAGACGTAATATATCAGAATTCAACATCACAGGTTCAAAGATTACTAGAGTTAGACCCGAAGCTGTTCGGATAAAATGGAGACGAAAATATATCTGAATTCAACATCACAAAGTTGAAAGATTACTAGATTTAGGCCGAACTTACTCGTTATGATGAATTGAAGACAAAATATATCAGAATTGATCATCAAGCATAAACATTACTCGAGTTAGACCTTTTGAAGTTTCCTGCTCGATGAACCGAGACGGCATGTCGAATTGAACATCAAAGGTTCAAAGATTACTAGAGTTAGACCCGAGTTTCTCGTTCGGATAAACTGAATACGAAATATATCAGAATTGAACATCACAGGTTCAAAGATTACTAGAGTTAGACCCGTGTTTCTCATTCGGATGAACTGGACACGAAATATCATAACTGAACATCACATGTTCAAAGATTACTAGAGTTAGACCCGAGTTTCTCGTTCGGATGAAATGGAGACAAAATATATCAGAAGTGGACATCACAGGTTCAAAGATTACTAGAGTTAGACCTGAGTATTTTGTTCGGATGATCTGAAGACGTGATATATCAGAATTCAACATCACATGTTTAAAGATTACTAGAGTTAGACCCGAAGTTTCTCGCTCGATAAAATGGAGACTTAAATATATCTGAATTGAACATCACAGTTGAAAGATTACTAGAGTTAGGTCAACTTACTCGCTCAATGATTTGAAGACAAAATATATCGAAATTGATCATCACAGTTTCAAACATTACTTCGAGTTAGACCCGAGTTTCCTGCTTCGATGAACTGGAGACGAAGTATGTCGAATTGAACATCACAGTTCAAAGATTACTAGAGTTAAACCTTTTAAGTTTTCGTTGGATAAACGATCACGAAATATATCAGAATTGAACATCACAGGTTCAAAGATTACTAGAGTTAGACCCGAGTTTCTCGTTCGGATAAACTGAATACGAAATATATTAGAATTGAACATCACAGGTTCAAAGATTACTAGAGTTAGACCCGTGTTTCTCATTCGGATGAACTGGACACGAAATATATCATAATTGAACATCACATGTTCAAAGATTACTAGAGTTAGACTCGAGTTTCTCGTTCGGATGAAATGGAGACAAAATATATCAGAAGTGGACATCACAGGTTCAAAGATTACTAGAGTTAGACCTGAGTATTTTGTTCGGATGATCTGAAGACGTGATATATCAGAATTCAACATCACAGGTTTAAAGATTACTAGAGTTAGACCCGAGTTTCTCGTTCGGATAAAATGGAGACGAAATATATCTGAATTGAACATCACAGGTTGAAAGATTACTAGAGTTAGGCCGAACTTACTCGTTCTGATGATTTGAAGACAAAATATATCAGAATTGATCATCACAGTTTCAAACATTACTCGAGTTACACTACAGGAAAATGGGGATTTAGTGTCAAAAAAAATTGTCAGGAAATACCCTGTTTTTGTCTCGAAATATTTTCTGAGATGGATTTTTTTTTGTCACGAAGTTGTCTCATATACCCCGTCTGGGAAAGTATATCGCGACAAAATTACGAACCGTCACGAAAAAATTAATTAACAACTAAAAAATGATGGTCAACAAAAGTCTCTTTCACTAACGAAATAATATTGTTTGTGAAAGTTATTTTACTGACGGAAAAATTCGACACCGAAAGGCATTTTTTTGCGACAAGATTTTTGTCGCAAAAATGTACATTCCAGGACAAACTAATTTGTCTTTAATGATAACCATTTAAGACCAATAAAATTATCTCAAAAACGAAAGTTTCGTGTCAATTTAATTTGTCTTTAATGATAACTATATAAGACCAATAAAATTGTCTCAAAAACGAAAGTTTTGTGTCAATTTAATTTGCCTTTAATGATAACTATTTAAGACCAAAAAAAATTGTCTCAAAAGCGAAAGTTTTGTGTCAATTTAAGAGACAATTTAATTTGTCTTTAATAGTAATTATCTGAAAAAAAAAAATTGTCTCCAATTAATTTAATTATAGACAAAATAAATAGCCCCCTCGAATATCAAATTTTTAAGACTAACCTGTTCGTCTCAAAATATTTTTTTTGGTGACCAAATTTCTTGCCTTAGAAAGAATTTTCTGAGACAAATTCCTCTTCCGAAAAAGATTTATTTTTGTCTTTAAATTTTTTATTAAAGACAATTCATTTTTCCTTTAAAACGAACTTTCAAATACAATTTTTTTTCCTTAAAAGCATCATTTCTTGTCCTTAAATATTCTATCAATGACAACTTACTTTGCCTCAAATGCTTTTTTCAAAGTCCATCTGTTTTCTTAAGAAATATCATGGGAGACAAAATCATTCCTCTCTGGGAAGCTACTTATAAATGGATTTTCAAAGCCAAACAAGACGACATTAACTTTATTACTATATTTCAAAGTCAAACAATTGATTTCACTTTTATTATATATATTTTGGTAATATTTTATTTCCATTCACAATACTTTATTATATTTCAAAGTCATGTTATTTATTTCGCTTTTATTATATATTTTGGTAATATTTTATTGCCATTCATAATACAAACAATCTAAAAACATGAACAAACAAATTATTATATATTTTGGTAATATTTTATTGCCATTCATAATACAAACAATCTAAAAACATTAACAAACAAATTATTATATATTTTGGTAATATTTTATTGCCATTCATAATACAAACAATCTAAAAACATTATCAAACAAAATACTATTCAGAATCTCTCGCCATGATTGTTATTTTTGTAGCTTCCAAAACTGTGATTCCTTTAAACCTTGCCTTTGGACAAATTAATACCCCAATGTCTTCTTGCATCTCCAAATCCGTGATGCTTTCCTTTAAAAGTATCATCAAATGGCCGTCTTCTTTGTGATTACTCTTATCTTTCTACCTAAAAAAGTATTTAGAAAAATGTCACTTCATATAGCATAAGAACATCATAAGAAACAATGAAACTCGCTTAGAATAATTACAAATGATATGATAACCACATCAAGATCCCTTGTTAATTCCATCAATCACTTAAAACATGAATTATCGTTATTATTCCATACCAAGACAGGCTGCTCCTGCTCCCTATAAAGCTAAAGAAACACAATCCTTATGAGTATCTGATTAAGAACAAAACAATTTTTTCTCTATCATTATTCAAATTCCAGAAAATTCCAACAAAAATGAGTTTTTCACCTCACAAGATATGTATTAAATCAGCAATTGAAAAAAAAAAAACACGAAGCGATTGATTGATTCGTTACCTATTTCATTAAGAAGCAAAACTTGAGGTTTCTCCGGGATTCACCCACTTTTATACCAACTTCTCCATATCGATACAACGAGTACTAAAGTGAATCTCTACCATCAAAATATGGTTACCATGGAGAGTGAGAGAGATGATAAGAAGGTGGTGACAGAGAGACATGAAGGGAAGCGTAGTCTTTGCAGTGAGTTGTATTAACAGAGAGGGAAGGAGTCAAAAGACTGAAAGATAGAGAAGATAGAAACAGGTGGGAGGCGGAAAGTGGGTCGTATAAATAGGTTTAGGTTTAGGTTTAGGTTTAGGTTTAGGTTTAGGTTTAGGTTTAAGCCTTTAAGGATGATGTCTCTCGTAATGGGCTTAGTAAAAGATATCATGTTTTAGGATCTTTCAAAGACCCGAAGATATTTTACCGGCCAATAAGGAAACAATGTATAACTTACTACTATGTGTAAAGTAGTAATACTCTAATACTCTTCTTATTAGGATTATAGAATAAACTAGTGTATTGTAATGATTTATGCATGTGACTATTTTGTAAAGGTCCATATATCAAAGAAAGAAATTTTTTCAAATAATATAAATAAAAAGGAAATTCGGTGATGGATTATTGTTTTTTAAGACTAAAAAAATTAATGGTGAAACAGTAAGATTATTGCAAATTTGGCCGATTATGTAGATTGAAAATATTGAGTAAAACTGAAGAAATAAAATTTAATTATAATAATTTGCAAGTAATTTGAGAATTTTAAAGTTCCTATAACACTTTCTTTTATATAAAAATATTCCAATGAATGAAAATATCAAATCCAAATTACTTAGATATAAATAGATAACAAGTACATTAAAAATCAAAATGCAAATTAAAAACAACATACTTGTACTGGTACAAAATTGAGTAGTCTGACAAGGAAATTAAAATATAAAGAATTCTAAAAACTAACCTAACAAACAAAAATGATAAAACCAATTAAATTTAAGAAAAAAGTATAGTCTTCGTAAGATATATTAACTATTTGATTGGTTATTTTATTTTTAAAGTAATGCCCCAGCACAAGTGGAGTAGTCTCCCTCAATATTGATCGTAAAACTCAGAACTCGGATTTTTACAATTTAACATTCCAGAGAATCCACGTGATTCCGATGCCCCAAAATTGTCGTCATACTTGTAAAAACTCCGTTAACATGAAATTGAGAATCACGATTAATGGTGGAGGCTAGAAAAATTTGAATTACATGTTAATTCACAATATTAATTAACCAAATATTTTTTTAGCATTATACTTTTTTTTCCCCAAAAAAAAAAGGTATTTTTCTCCTGGCTTCATTAGGGGAGACCCAGAAAGAATTAGGGGTGACTAAAGACAAAACAGGGTCACTCAAAACTAAAATAAAGCCACCCCATATCTCAATTATTTTGAAATATCTAAAATGCCATCCATAATCGATAGACAATACTCCGTAGTTTATATTGATGTATGTTGATTTGTGTTACGAAAATTATAATCGGTAGTTAAAATAGTAATTTCGTGATGTTAATTTTCTAACGATTATGGTAGTAGCCCCAAATTCAAATTTTTCTAAAACTAATGGATTTTTGAATCTCTATTTGCGTAATCGGTTGCTTCGTGATGTTTATTATCTACCGATTGTACATTTGGCAGCCTGATCATGTTTGCTCTCGGTATTTGGTGGAAATGACCAGCACCAACGTCATCACCATGATCATAAAAGTGCAATCTCTTATTGTTGTCTCTCTTTAGACCTCAGCATTGTTGCTAATCAGCTTAATCTTTTATTTTTATTTTTGCTAGCTTCAATATCTTCGCCCTTACTGCTGTAGCTAGCAGTCATATAGTCTATTTAACTATCAGAACTAGTCGATTCATGTGATCTTTTTTTTCTTCATGTACAATTTGTTTCTTGCAATTCTGATAAGCGAGTTGGAAATTGGTTGAAACGATTAAATTAGTGGTCATTCATTCTTTATTATCTCTCTCTCTCTTCTTTTAGTGAACGATTGAACTAGTAGTCACCTAATATTTGGATTTATGTGGCTATAATGTTTTTCCGCTAATAATTTTTTATCTAAAAATTTCATATTTGCTTCGTATTTATTTAGAAGACGAATTATTTTTTGTCTGCATAAACAGATATTGGGACAATAGTTACACGTTGTTGGCATTAACATTTTCGAGGGCCAATTTTTTTTTTGTCAGTGGAAAATAATCTTTTAGGGTCTAGAATTTGTTTGGATACTAATAACTCTAGTGGCAAAATCCTTTTTTGACATGCAATTATTTTTAGCAAGAAACTAGTTTTGTCAAGATAGGTTATTCGTGGACAAAATTCACGAATTGTTGGTAATAAGATGTTTGGAGACTCGTATTTTACCTTGTCGCTAGAAACCAATTTTGACTCGAAATAATTTGTCACAAAGAAATATTTAGAGACGGAGACATGATTGGTCACTATATTCGGTCACAGGAAAAATATTTAGAGACGGAGATATGATCGGTCACTATATTTGGTCACAAAAATTTTTAGAGACAACTTTAAAGACTAACTTTACTCTTTGTCACGAAAAGAATATTTATGGTGACCAAAAAAATATTCCTCCCTAAATATTAGATTTGTAGACATAATTTTATTGGTCATATAAAATTTTGTCACTAAACGTGTGTTTTGTTGTAGTGTTAGACCCGAGTTTCCCGTTCGGATGAACTGGAGACGAAGTATGTCAGAATTGAACATCACAGGTTCAAAGATTACTAGAGTTAGACCCGAGTTTCTCGTTCGGATAAACTGACTACGAAATATATCAGAATTGAACCTCACAGGTTCAAAGATTACTAGAGTTAGACCTAAGTTTCTCGTTCGGATGATTTGAAGATCTAAATATATCGAATTGGACATCACAGTTCAAAGATTACTAAAGTTAGACTCGAGTTTATCTTTAGGATGATCTAAGACGAAAATATCGAATTGAACATCACAGTTCAAAGATTACTAGAGTTACACCTGAGTTTCTCGTTCGGATAAAATGAAGACGAAATATATCAAAATTGAACATCACAGGTTGAAAGATTACTAGAGTTAGACCCATGTTTCTCATTCAGATGAACTGGACACGAAATATATCATAATTGAACATCACAGGTTCAAAAATTACTAGAGTTAGACCTGATTTTCTCGTTCGGATGAAATGGAGACAAAATATATCGAATTGGACATCACAGTTCAAAGATTACTAGAGTTAGACCTCGAGTTTATCGTTCGATGATCTCAAGATTTAATATATCGAATTGAACATCATAGGTTCAAAGATTAGTAGAGTTAGACTCGAAGTTTCTCGTTCGGATGAAATGGAGATGTTTATATTTTAATTGAACATCACCTATTCAAAGATTACTAGAGTTAGACCCGATTTTCTCGCTCGTGATGATTTGCATCTAAATATATCGTAATTGGACATCACAGATTCAAATATTACTAGAGTTAGACATGAGTTTATCGATCTGGATGATCTCAAGACTTAAATATATCGAATTGAACATCACAGTTCAAAGATTACTAGAGTTAGACCCGAAGTTTCTCGTTCGGATGAAATGGAGACGAAATATATCATAAATGAACATCACAGGTTCAAAGATTACTAGAGTTAGACCTAAGTTTCTCGTTCGGATGATTTGAAGACGAAATATATCATAATTGAACATCACAGGTTCAAAGATTACTAGAGTTAGACCCGAGTTTCTCGTTCGGATGATTTGTAGACGAAACATATCAGAATTGAACATCACAGGTTTAAAGATTACTAGAGTTAGACCAAGTTTCTCGCTCGGATTATTTGAAGACTAAATATATCGAATTGAACATCATAGGTTCAAAGATTACTAGAGTTAGACCAAGTTTCTCGTTCGGATGATTTGAAGACGAAATATATCGAATTGAACATCACAAAGTTCAAAGATTACTAGAGTTAGAACCAAGTTTTTCGCTTGGATAAACTGATCACTAAAATATATCGAATTGAACATGACTATACTACGCTATCTAGATAAGTGCAATAAAAATTCAAGACTGAAAATGACCATATTACCCTTATCGAAATTAGTGCAATATATATATATAGAGATCAGAAAATGACCGTACTACCCTTATCGAAATAAATAAAGTAAATATTACTGATCAGAAAATGACCATATTACCCTTTATGGAAATTAGGGTCATAATAAATATTACGGAGACTGTGAAAATAACCAGAATACCCTTATCATAAATAAATAAAGTAAATATTACTGATCGAAATGACCATATTACCCTTAACTAAATTAGTACCATAATAAATATTAAGGAGACTCAGAGAATGACCGACTACCCTTATCGTAAATAAGTAAACTAAATATTACTGATCATGAAAATGTCCATATTACCCTTAATGGAAATTAGGGAAATAAATATTATGGAGATTGTGAAAATGACCGTATCACCCTTTATCTAAATAAGTAAAGTAAATATTATGATCAGAAAATGACCATATTACCCTTCATGGAATTTAGTACAATAAATATTACTTTAGACTTTGAAAATGACCGACTCACCCCTTCGTAAATAAATAAAGTAATATTACTGATCGGAAAATGGTCATATTACCCTTAATGGAAATTGGGGCAATAAATATTATGGAGACTCGAAAATGACAAGACTAGCCTTATATGAAATAAGTAAAGTATATATTACTGATCAGGAAAGTGACCGACTACCCTTATCTAAATAAGTAAAGTAATTATTACATACCGTAAAAATGACCATGTTACCATTATTGGAAATGAGTGCAATATATATTATGAAGATTGTGAAATGACCATACTACTGCTATCTAAATAAGTAAATTAATTGCACTTATTTTCAGTAAGGGTAATATTGTAATTTTCACAGTTTGTAATATTTACTTTACTTATTTTTGATAAGGGTAGTCTGGTCATTTTCATATTCTCCTTAATATTTATTGTATAATTTTCCATTAAGGGTAATACGATCATTTTCAGCTCAGTAATATTTAGTTTACTTAATTCCGCTTAAGGGTAGTCCGTCATTTTTATAGTCTCCATAATATTTATCGCATTTATTTCAAAGAAGGGTAATATATATTTACTTTGCTTATTTTCGATAGGGGTAGTCCGGTCATTTCCACAGTCTCCATAATATTTATTGCACTTAGTCTGGTCATTTTCACGCTCCATCATATTTATCAGCACTTATTTCCAAAGAAGGGTAATATGGTCATTTTCACTAGTCTTCGGATTTTTTATTACACTTATTATGATAAGGATAGTATGGTCATTTTCACAAATGTCGGAAGAAGCAGAAATTTTTGTTGTGGTTTTGTCGAGAAAATCGAGAGAAAAGGTTGGTATTTGTCCAAGTCAAATGTCGCATAAAGTCATGACTTGTTGACTTGGTCTTGATCCTTTTTCTGATATTAATATTCCTAATCATTATCACAAATACAAAATTTATTAACAGTTATAGTTGTTACAAGACTTATTACGGGTGTATCATTGACTGAAAAATAAACTGTGACAAGTTACATTGTGAGAAAATCCTGTTTTTGGTATAGTGAAGACAACAACTCCATTTAAAAGTCGTAATACATGGAATACACTACTTTTTCTCAAAGAGTTGTTGATTTTTATTTTGGTCACGACTATTTTTACTAAGAGTTGGCCATAATAGTATGTTACGACGTTTCACTGGATTAATGTAGTAAAAAATATAACTTTTTACGACATATACATAAAACGTCGTGAAATAACAGTCGTAAAAAGGGATTTTTCCTGTAGTGACAAAACCACAACAATTTTTTTTGCTTCTTCCGAACGTTGTAAAAGTGACCATACTA